>JAMKCH010001047.1:0-53132 GCA_023653785.1 Ophioderma brevispina | reverse complement strand
GGATACATACAGTAATTTCTGTGACAAGGCATATAATATTTACCCTTTACTGTAAGGTAAACATATTTTTTGTATTTTGTTTGTCTTTCTCAGGACGGTATCCGAGCTGCACGTAGAAATACCCAGCAAGAGATCCAGGCCGTTGCACATTGTATATATAATCACCTGGTGACTACACTAGCAGAGAGGGTAGAAGAACCATCCACTGGGAAAGGTACTCACTTCTCATCACACTTGCATTAAAGCTACTATCAGTGATTAAGTGACTAGAATACAATCAAATTAATCAAAAGTGAGGTTTTGCCATTTTGGAACAAGCATGCATGCATGCATGCAAATGGTAAATGTGAATAAAGTCTTGTAAAGCCCAATCTGCCATTTTTTATGATGATCATTGTCCTTGTCTATACAAATTTTAAGCAAGGTAGCTAAATTCAGAAAAGTGCATGGTTAACTATACAATCGAGAGCATTCAGTGTTTTATAATCAGTTACTTTATCTGGGTTGTTTTGTGATGTTCATTAAAAACATAAGTGAAATGTGCTTTTTCCGTTTGAAATCCATGCTCCCCTTGATTTACCTAAATCTTCCACAGTGGTGTGTATTTCAGTTGACGTTATCAAATAGACTACATTTAGAATCCATACTCCATCTTTGGAAGGCTTAATCAGTGTATTCCATTGAGCAGGAGTTACCCCATCAGCTTTTCTATTTGAAATCCATAGTCCCACTATGAAAACTTCATTTTAATGTTTAAAACTTAAACCTTAATGTTGGGAGACTTTCAAAAGCCTTTTTGTCTGTCCACTGTTGGACGAAAGCCCCAACATGTTTCCATGTTGGATTTCGGCCTACCCTTCCACGCTGGCCTAGTGTGGGTTGGAAGGGACCCTGGTACCTAGAGTAATGTGTGCAGGTAACAGACCCGGGATGGTCCCCTACTCTTTTCGATAAGGTCTGCAACTTTTTACGTGTTCAGGAATTTCTCCCCTGATACACGGGACCAACAGCTTTACATGACTCTCCGAACCATGAGGCGCCGGACACCCACTGCATACACCTGCACATTTTACGCAATGGGTGGGAGCGAGGAGAAATTCCATAATCACACTGCTGTGCAATTATGCAATTTCCGACCTTATAGGAACTATTTGAGTATGACCAAGAAACCCGACTCTCGCGGGGCTCGAACCAGGGCCGCTCGGTCGATCTTATACTCTACCGACGGTTCAGCGCCTTAGACCGCTCGGCCACCTCGCCCTAACCTTATGTTAAATGACTTTACCTAATGTTAAATGACTTTACCTAAATGATGAAAACTTCACCTAATGATGATGACAAACATTACCTAAATATTGAAAGTTCTTTACCTAAATATTGAAAAACTGTTACCTAAATGTTGAAAAACTGTACCTAAATGTTGAAAAATTGTACCTAAATGTTCAAAAACTGCTGTACCTAAATGTTGAAAAACTGTACCTAAATATTCAAAAACTGTACCTAAATGTTGAAAAACTGTACCCAACTGTTCCTCAACATTGGTGCAAATTTCAAATAGAATAGAGCAGTGAACAAATAGGATTGCAAAAATGCCCTAAGAAGTAACACTATATTAGAATAAATAATTATAAGTCCAATTAAAAAATAATTTCTCATTTTTAATTCTAATACAGCATTATTGGTTGAATTCTTTCAGGTGCTCAACACAAGCTCCTGATGATAACAGTATTTGCCCTGAGTGTTAAGTACCAACCAGTGGATGTATGTTTAGCAGTGTCTAGTGGAATACTGCCCCTGTTAGCCCAGCTGTGTGGATCAGGCAGTCAGGGGGCATTAGCTAGACCATTACAGCCTTTATTTGGTGGTGCCATACCTGGTATACAAAGTGTGCTACAAGTAGCTAGTATGAGATTATTGCAAATTCTTGCCATTACTACAGGGTAAGTGTCACCACTTTGTCACTGTAAATGGAGAGAAGAGAGTTGTAACATTTAATTTCATAAAAAATTGTGTCATGGCCATTTTGTATCAAGTAGGATGTAGCTTATGGTCCATTTTAACTGTGATGTTACGACATGTTAAACTGAGTAACATGCCATCCACGAGACCTAAAATTGGCATTGTTAAAGGTTAGCCCCTAATGAGAATGTAGACATTACTAATGGACAAAAAGATACTGTTATGAATTCCTATTCTCGTCAGGTAAAGAATATTCTGGAATTCCTCCTTGACATCAGAGTAGGCACACACTTGACAACTCCAACTGTCATTCTTCTATGAAGGTAGCTTTAATAAACATTGGCCAATCCTCACTATCCCCTTGGTCAATGTAAACTTATCTACATAAACATTTCTCATAAACACTACTAAGCCTTCCAGCACATTCTATATCTTTCAACTACTCTAACTGGGCTATTCTTCAAAATATTGTTTCCCTGTTCCCATCTTTGTAGGTGAAGCAGTTATGAGACATTCCTCAGTCATTTGAATTGCATGCCTGATGGCACAGTCCTCTGTATCACATGTAGCCATCTCACATGTGGCTCTATTCTGTTTGGTTTCAAGTAAAAGGTGATGCCACTATATGTATTAGATTTGCAACTAGTTGGAACTCATACGTGAATAGAGACACGTTGCTTTTGTGTGTGTACCCTGAATCTAAAGTTAAACTATTTATGAAAGTGTACACTGCTCAAATCAAGAATGAACACTTTTCTCCCCAGGACATATGCTGACCAGCTTGGCACCAATGTGGTGAAGGAGCTAGTTCAGTTACTCCATGAGCAGATGGGAGCCTTACTGGCTCTTGCATGTGGAGAATACCACTGGTGTACTCCCTCCTCTACAACACCAACCAGTGGGGATGAATCCTTAGGCACCAAAGAGATTGTGAGACGAGACAGCAAGACGGGAGAAATCATTAAAGGTATCTGAAAGCAAATTCCTCTTTTCTTGTCAGCCTTGTAAATGATTGAATGGATGGAAAGGTGGTAGTGATAATTTTTGTTGAATTTTTAATAGTCATCAAATGCATCAGTAATCTATTTTTCAGCTGCTGTCAATCACTGAATCAGTTCAGTGCAGTGCAGTGCAGAATGATAGCAAATTAGTGCATTTCAAAATCTTCAGCTTACCAGTACAGTTGAGGATGATATCCAGATTAGTGCAGATAATAGCAGTTAGATCTGCATGTCAGTGCATAATAAGATCAGATGCAAATTGCTCTTAAAAGCCAACCCTGGGATCCTAAATAAATCAGGAGAGGACACTCGATCAACGAGTGGAGGCATACTGCATGAAATATGTTACTTATGGATCGCCGGTCGTACATGGCGCTGTGCCGCTACATCATTCTTGGTTACGTCATACTGCATGAATAATTAGGTGACTTATCGAAAATGGTGGCACTATTACTACGCCTGCGAATCGTCTATGGGTGTTTTGTACACAGTGTCACCCACCTAGCCAACCTCCCTATTAATATGGACCCTGATCCGTACAAATTTATTAAGATTTTGTTTTAATTTTCTTCACTGCTTCAGCTGCCAAGCCTCTGAAAGGTCCTGGCAGACGTTCCCGCCAACTAGCCCAGGTGGCACTGGGAGACTTCCTTGTGTTTCTTCACCGAGTGGCCTCCTCTCATAGTGTGCGTACACAGATGGCCACTGAGGACTGGACTACCATCTTGCTGGCTATATCTGGCCACAAAAGTGGCACAAATCTTCCCAGAGTGGACAATATACGTACCAGGTTGCTGGCGCTCCATTTATTGGAGGCTGTGCTACCTGCTTGTCAACCAGAGCCAGGTTCAAACCAGAAGTATAAGGTAAATTAGAGTGGTAAGTTGAGTCCATACTTGGGTCTAAATCAGACTGTTTATTGCTTCTTTTCATATTTTACTTATTACACGTTATTGCTTGTTTACTAGCATGAGATAATCCGCTAAATAGGTGATATAATGTTCCCCGAGGCCTACCACCTCTCTTACAGTAATCTCTAATTGCCTCATTACATAATATTATTAGTTATCCCCTCTTTGTTCTATGCAATATGGAAAATACCTATGGTTGAGTGCAGTATCACATAGGCCCGTACGCCGAATGTGATATGGCACCAACCATAGGTCTCTTCCGTATTGCGTGGAACCACAGGGGATAACTAATTTATCATGTAGTAGACATGAATACTTTGAATAATACACAATAAAAGTAGGCCTACTTACCATTCTGGTCTGCGGTTATCAATGCTTCCTTTTTTCTCTCCATAATCGCAAGTTAAAAGTCCAATCAAAGTTTCAAACTTTCAAACTCCAATAGTTCAAAACTCCAACCTTAAAACTCAACGTTCTCAAATGGTCACATTGTCAAGTTAAAATTAAACATATTTACAAACAAAATGGTGTGCTGTCCTATAGTCGGTTATTTCAGCAGAGCGTGAGCACATTGATGGTTAAGATATTAATTGTGCATCCTTAAAACACCACAGGGTGTGGAAGACTTCCACTGGGAGATACCTGACGGACATGATGCTGCGGTCATCTGAGACTGAGAGGTCGTTACGACCCGCGTGGCAGAATAAGCTCTTCACAGTTTTGGATCATTTTCTATATCCCTTAAGAAGGGTTTAGATTGCAGTCAATAGGTTGCAAGGTTGGAATTGGTATTAACTGACGTCAGTTCTGTCTGTATTTCTGGCTGAACATCTTGGTCATGATTGTCTTCAATTTGTAGCAGTGACTCTATGTCCGCTCGTTTCACACCAGTTGCCTTTCATGGAGTTGATTTTGGCATTTCCATAGCAGCATTACTGCAACGTAGGCCTGCATGGTGGTGTACCGATGTCTGTATCACTAAGCTTCTGAACCCATTTTCCCTCTTCTCAATCTTCAGAACCCTTTGGTATATTGCCAAACTGCTAACTGATTTGTGACCAGTACCTCCTTAATTTTGCATGACGCGTACTTTTGTCGTGTTAAGATGGTTGATCCTGTGACGCGGATAGGAGTGGTTTGGGTATAAACCGAGAGAGCCATCTTTACACTCAGGTCTTTTATATCGACGCAATTTGTCAATGCCGACAGCACGCTTGCAGTACCATAATCTGAAGAGATTTTCTAACTTTGGCCTTGCCCACAGATCATCACAGTCTGGGAAGCAAGTGCCCAATTACAGCAGAAATGATGCAACAGGGCACTTTGGATTCCCTGTTCCTTTCTCTGGCATAAAACCATAGTAACTTTGCCCTGCAATCTTCATTTGTGGTTTTGTTCGTTCATCTACTACTTGGACAAACTACTTTCTCCCGTTTGTATGATTTAGGCTTTAGGGCAATGTTGACTTCTCATATCATGCATTTGTTCTGATCCTCTTCGGAAAGAAAATGAAATTTTTACATCACACTGCACTTTCTCTTGCAGGCCTAATGGGCTACTTGTATCTACTGAGAATACAACTTTGTCAAATACAGCATCCACAATTTCTGGATGATGTTTTACAGCTCCTTTTCCTTTCCTGTTTCCTCACGGAGGGCACCTTTGGAACAACTTTTCCTAGAACCCAGAAACTCCGATCCTTGGGGGTTTACGTCCAAAGGTTTTGTTGTCAGTGGCGACCGAGAAAATCGTGTGCAAAACTATGGCAGAGATTTTCAGGACTCGCCGTGTATTTTTTCCCCCTTCAATGTACGTGCTGCATACCAAATTCCGATGACATTCACAAGTTACTTTAATGAAAGTTCTCAAAATCCACGCTGCCCCGTCCGTCTCCTCGCTCGAGAAAAGAAATGCGCGAAATGCTCTACCAGCTTTCACATTCGCTCGTTTAGTTCACAGGTATAGACTCATCTTTCTTCTTCGCGCAATTTCTTTTCTTCTTTTGCTGTGCAAAACAATCGTCTGCTTCCGTCACTAACCGCCATGACGGATGACCTACGAAATTGACCTTTTTCGTAGCGCAATCCTGCTCACAGTGGAGAACTGTATCGCCCTGTGTGAGCTGAGTCGGCACGCAAAATATTCCGTCTCCTACACAGACGTTACTTTATGCTCTATTATAAGAATGGACGTGCAATAAAATGCGACATGAGAAAAAAGATCTAATATGTAAAGGAGTTTCCTACCAACTATGCAATACGGTTATATATTGCGTGATATTTGCTTTTTTGAGATACCAAACTATGCAATACGGAAATCTTACTTAGCTGTCGACCATGGTTCAGTATTCATGTCTACGAAATGATAAAACATGGATACAAAAACCCCCCCCCCCCTCTAATAACTAATCAAAATAGATGTTCCTTTATAGCTGTATACACCTTTATGTTTTTTCTATCGTATAAACATTCAAATCAACTAGTAATGTCCTTGGGGTTATTATATTATCAAGTCTGATATTATTTTTATCGCATGTTGTTCAGCCTTTTTGGCAAAATTCTGAGATTGTATGGACAGCACCCAGGCTATAGCAAAACAGAAGTACCCACCACCAGTCACTAAAGAAAACAAGACTCTCCACCAAGAATGTCGGATGAGATGCCGTTCAAGATTGCCGTCCTTACCAGAGAGTGAGGAAGAAGATGAAGGGATTGCTCTGCAGGGATGCGTTAGTTTGACCCAGAGAAGACTGTGTGTTGCAGTGTGGAAGGAGGGCACACATTGTTACATGGTTCAGGGGGGGTATAGGATATGGTCTTGGGCAACAGGTATCACAGCTGGATGCTACCAGTGGAAGGTATGAGGTTTTGTGGTATTTCGTAGAAGTTTGTCTGTTTTTTTACTGGACATTTTTTCTTTTCATTAATTGCGGTAATGAAGGAGGTTTTTTTAAGAGAATTTTTTTTTTGCCCCCCCCCGAAAAAAAATACCCCCCCCCGGGGGCCCTTTTTTTTTTGCAAAAGTTTTGCACTTCCTTTTAGCCTTATACATGATAATTTGTTAGTGATGTTTCCTGATGTAAAACGTTTTAACTTTGTAATTTCTGGAGATGCCGTTTCCTTTTTGTGGGCACCAGCTATAGCTGGCAGGACCACTTAGCAATCATTGTCGTGTGTGTCATAAATTGGTAATTTTTTTTTAAAATAAATTGACCTCAATTGAAAAGTTTCAACTTCAATTGGGAACCAATTTGTCTGTCATAGGTTGCACAATGGGATCCCTCATAGGTTGATGAGGTAAAGGTCATGTTGAAGGTCCCCCAAAGTCATGTGAGTCAAGTTGAAAAATGGGCTAAAAATTGTAAAAGTTGACCTAAATTTAAAACTTTGAAGTTCATTGGAACCAAACTTTTGTTGTCATAGTGCCCCACAATTTGGGTTGATCCTCCTATGTTGATGAGGTCAAAGGTGCATGTGCCAGGGTCAAGGTCAGGGGGGGCGGCCCACAGCTTATATTCTTTGAATATGGTGAGCGCGAAAGCAAGAACCGCTAAATCATTACACTGAAACCCCCCCCCTGATTTCCTTTACAACCAATGTGACTGAAACATATGCATTTTTTTTCCCTTCTGAGAAGTGGAATGCCCCAATTACCATAATTACACACCCTAAAAAGATAATGGTCTGACCAGTGACTCCAGGTCACGCCCTGTCGACCTTAGCTCTTCCATTCCTCAATTCCGTTTGGCTGTTAACAATACGGACGCGTTGTTACCGCAGCTCTGCTAATTAGCAGCCCAAAATTAACTGAGATTTTTGATAACTGACTAGTTGTCAGCTCATACGGAATCCTCCTACTATATACCATACCTTATTGGGGAAAATATAATTACTGGGGGGGGTTTTTTTGATTTTAAACTTGGGGGGGGGGGATTAATTGGGGGGGGGGGGGGATTATATACTGGATTATAACGCACTTTTGCGGGGACGGAATAACGGATACTTTTACACCTTCGGAGAGCTCGTGTTTTGACCTTTTTTGGCCGCCATTTGCCGTTCATGATGTGATCTGTTGTACGGGAAACAAGGTAAACAAAGGCAGCCTTGACGCACGTGTTGACTGCCTTTGACTGCCTTTGGACTATATGTGCGAGTTTGTTATGTGATCTTGTTGATCGGGCTGCTCCTCTAACAATTTATGTGGTCTGGTGTGGCTGTTATTTTATTATATGCTTGTGGTATACTTATAAATTGTTTGAAAACTGTTTTTGAAAATTTCTTTACAACCGTCGGACTCAAGTTACCGATTGGTGTTTGTGTCTTGACGTTTGCTTACCGGGAGACCTCCACGCACGCTGGTTTTTTCTTTAAACGGTTTTTAATTGCGCACGCTATTACATCTAGCAACTCACGCTCACCCCGTTTGTTATGGCGCCCAATTGCGTTCGCTGCCCGGCTTCCATTAATGATGGGACCCCCATCCCTTATGTATCGTGCACAGCAATGTTCACGCACCGACAGGTGCTCCTCTTTCTGTCTTGGACTTACTGGCGGATTGCTCATTGGTCTATCATTGATCCAGCCTGGGTACGGCCGCCGTGCATGCATAACGGGAGGGGGGGGTGGTGATCGGGGCTCCGGTCCGGTTGGCTCCAAGGCATTCCGCTGCTGCTCTGGGTGCTCCCCAAAGGTGGGTAGCTTCGGCTACTTCGCGAATCGCTGATGGGGTCTTCGGGCCGCCTCCTTCAGCGATCAGCGTCCGCTGGCCTTCGCCTGGTTTCGCCTTATGGCTGCTCCGGTGCATGCTGGCGCGGTCCTGCGCGGGCCGATTGCCCCCATGGGGATTTGGCGGCCCGCGGCATTCCGGTTGTGGTGATAGGTGAATGGGTGGTGCCCAGGAGTCGGCCCGTGACGCGATCCCCATCGCCAGTTGTTATCCCCACACCTAACCGTAGTTGCGGTACCGGTGTCTTCGGGCACTTCTACCGCGACTACGGTGGCCATTACTTCGGGGTTTGTCACGGCAAACCCTGTGGCGCTGGCTCGGTATCCCTTTGCGGGACGCCGCAAGTGTTGACTACGCTCACTGCAGCAACCCTCGCATCTCTAGCCTGGCTAGTCATGCTGTTCCTCCTCAGAGGCGCGCGCTCGCCGCACCGGCCCTTCGGGGCTTTGGCGTAGCGAGTGGGGCTCCGCTGGGCCTGCCTCCGCAGCTGCCACAGCTGACTCGTTCGGCTCATGCCCTCTCATGTCGGGTTACGCCTGCCTGTGGTTGCAGTGCTCTGGTGCCGCCGGCACTGTCGTCCGCGCGGTCCGCCTTGGTGGGGTAACCCGGTGGTGCCCCGGCCTCTGTCGTCCCTGCAGGCAGCTGTCATGGTCTACCCCTGCAGGGACACAGTTCCCGCTGGTCAGTCTACCTTCTCAGGTTACGGCTGCATCCCCGTACGTGGCTTTACCCTCCCCAGTCGAGCTGGGCTCTGGGGCGGGCAGTCTGGTATTGGTCCTTTCGACCGGGGCTCCCGCCAGGCTATAGTCACTCCGTGCCTCCGCCGTCGGCTGCCCATCCGCTGGCACCAGGTGCTGTCGGGGCTGCTTCTGACACCGCTTTCGCGCGTGGCAGTCGCGCCGCTCGCTGGGTGGCAGCATTTGTCTCCTTTCTGGGAGGCCATCAGGCTGCGGCGGTACAAGCCTGTACCTAACCAAACCGGGCCTGGCAGGGTGGTGTAAAGCCCTCCCCACCCTTCGGCTTACGTGCCTGGGACTTGGGGTGTCCGACCCCCCCATGCCGTCTCGGTGCTGTACCCTCTTAGGGTCTGGCTGGGCGCATTCAGCGCTTCGTGGCTCCGCTCTTCTTCATCACCGTTTCCGACAAGCAGGCGAAGCCGTCACCGCCTCAGCAACCAAACCAAGATGCGCCCTCAGCTCCGGCCACTTCTACACAGAAGTCCGGGCAGTCCGAGGCACTCGACCCCCCTCCCAACGCAAGGCGCGCGTGGGAAGGGGAAGAAGTCTTCGTCCTGAGGGCACGGCGGCCGCGGGGTCTCTCCTTCGGGATTGACCTTAACCCCCTCCGGTGGGCGGCCGCTTGAGTGCTTACGCGGGGGAATGGCCAGCCATTGCCCCCGCGCCTTGGTTGCTGAGCGTGGTGGAACGGGGGTACCGATTGAATTCACCGCGGATCCCCCGGCGACTTCCCACCCGATACCTACCCCCCCCCTTCCGGGGGATCCGAAGTCTCAGCTCTTTCGGGACAGTCTATCGGCGCTCTTGTGGCCGAAGGGTGCCATCCCCCAGCCGACCCCCCCTTCACCGAGGGGTTTTGGTCGCGTTCTTCTTGGCCCCCAAGAAGACCGGGATTGGCGTCCCTCCTAACCTGAAGCCTCTGAATCAGTATATCACGGGCCCGAAGAGTTCCGGATGGAAACTCTCGCTCCATCCTGCGCTGATCCTTGGAAGGGGAGCTGGGCGTCGTCAGATCCAAAGACGCCTATCTGCACGTCCCCACCCTTCGCCAAATCCGACCGACGCTGGCTCCGGTTTCAAATCGTGGGCCAGTCGTACGATTGACTGCCTCCCCTTCGACTTTCCACCTTTCCCAGGGTCTTCACGATGGGACCCGGGAAGTGGGCGCCTTCCTCATGCGTCAGGGGGTCAACCTTTGCATGTACCTGGACGACTGGCTGATCTACGATCCGTCGCCCCAGGCGACGGCCGACATGGTCAGGCGTACCGTTCAGGTCGTGCAAGGGTTGGGCTTCATTGTCAAACTACTTCGACAAGTCGAGCCTAACCCCCACCCAGGACCTGAGGTAATCTCTGGGGGCTTCGGCTGCCAACTGCTTCCCGGGCATTGGCAGAACCGCGGCCTGAGCGGGTGAATGTCGTAGTTCAAACTGCGACATCCATGGCGCTGCTTACGCCGGCCCCCCTCGAGACTGGCTTCGCCTCTTAGGCTGATGGCCAGTCTCGTCGACCTGGTCCCGTACTGTCGCTCCATATGAGGCCGCTTCAAATGCACCCGGGCGGCACTTACAGCCGATCCAGCACCCAGATTCCCGTCTGATTCCTATCAATGCAGGGATCCGGGAACACCTTACATGGTGGTCTCACCGCCCCCCCTGACTCAGGGAATCTCTTTCCCTGCGCCTCCTGTCCATATGTCATCACGACGGACGCGTCGAAGTCGGGTTGGGGGGGTTTCACCCTAGACCTTTGCGCCTCGGTACGTGGTCCCGACCGAGGCTCAGAGGCCCATGGTCAAATCGCCAAATCGCCTCATAATTGTGAGCAGTGGAACGTACCCTAGCTCCCTTCGAGGCGATTGTGACCAACTCCATTGTCCTAGTACAATCGAACAACTCCACCGTGGTGGCCTACATCAACCAAAAAAAAAGGGCCAAGGGGCGGGACTCGGTCCCGTTCCCTGTGTCTCGACGCCATGCGACTCATAGCGGGGTGTCGGGATCGGGCCATACTATGTCCGCAGTAACACATTCCGGGAGCCGGTCAACTTTCTTGGCCCGACATCTTTCTCGCGGCAGGATGACGCCTCCGGAATGGATACTGAACCAGATGTCGTGCGTGCGGGAGTCTTCCGAGGAGTTTAGTTTCGTCAATCGACCTGTTCGCCTCGAACCTGAGTCACCAGCTCCCTCTGTAATGCAAAACCCCGACTCACGAACCAGGGTTGCGTTGTTTACCCGCCAAAAAAGGTCGAGACGCTCTAATCGATAGACTGGACGGGGTTCACTGCCTATGCCTTCCCGCCGATTCCGATTCTCAACATCGCGGGTTCGAAATTCGGGCGGGAGGCGTGCTGTGTCATCCTCATCGCTCCCTTTTTTGGGGGGGGGGGGGGTGGGGGGGGGTTGGGGGCCCGAAACAACCTTTGTTTCGTCCGATTGTTGGATCGCTTGGCCGCTCTGCCGCTGCGTCTACCGAACCGTCCGGACCTAGTGCCCCTTCGGACGAAGGGAGCGCCAGTCTGTCGCTTGAGCGCTCTGGGCGTTGACTGCGTGGCCATTAACCGGCAGCATGCGAGATTCTGGCTTTTTCGCAGAGGGCTGCCGCGCTCATAAATCAGCGGGAAGAAGGAAGTCCACCTGGACGCTTACTCTAAGCGTCTTGACCCTACTTTCCGCTGGTGTTGGGGGAAAGCGACGAGAGGTGTATCCGACTCGGGCATCTGACCGAGATCGCTGACTTTCTCAATGATCGCTTCGATAGCGGACTTGAAACCTCGACGGTTAGAAATTACAAGTCCGCTATCTTAGGGATCCCTAGGGGTTTCGACGACGGGTCTACCATTAATGACGATGGTTCGATCCGTCCCTCCTCCTAGAGGGGAATTTTTACCCACAAGACCTCCGGCCAGGAGGACGGTCCCTCCCTGGGACCTTACCACTGTCTTATACTTCTTTATGAATCCCACCTTTCGAACCGATGCTGAGGCATCACTTAAAACATGTCACCATCAAACCGGTCTTTTTTTTTTCGGGTCGCTCTCGCCTCTTGGAGACTATGCTCGGAGATCAAGAATATCCTATGTCGGCGTCTGAATTCGCTCGGGACAGGATCAAATTGTTCTTAAGGCCAGACTTTCTGGCAAAGAATGAGTCATCCTCATTCCGACACTCTACAATTTTCCCTTACCCCGAATGGCATGTCACTCTTCGGTGCGGGAAGATCGCCTGTGGTGTCCCGATCGTGCCCTGGAGTACTACAAAATGTAAAACTAGTCCGCTCAGGCACGACCCGACTCGTTTGTTTCGTACAACACGCTTTCCCCCCAGGTCCGCGTCCAAAGCGACAATTGCTAGATGGATTAGCGCCGTAATTAAGGCTTCCAACGCGGTGAGTAGGAGCTTCACACGCTCGAGCCCATTCGGGTCGTAACATCTCGTCGTCATGGGCCTAACCACCGCGAATCATATTGCCGAGATCTGCGAGGCTATTGTCGTTGAGGGCATCCCACAACACAACGTTTTTCGTCAGTGTACTACAGAAACGTACAACCTCCTCAAGAGAACGTTGCCGAGGGCCCCCCCCCCCCCCCGCTCCTGCAGAACACTAAACTCAACTTCACTATACATAAAGTCTCCTAATCCGTGCCGACTGTGCGCTCGCGCCGTAGATCCGTTGTCAGGTGACGTTTATGTCCCCGATTTTTATGTTATTGCCTTTAGGCCTTTACATAGTTTCTTTATGTTTAGTGTAGTTCTGCCTTTGGCGCGCTTTGTTGCCTGCTCTGAAAGATCATTGCTCCACCCTCCGCTGATGAGTCACTCTGGTGTTGATTGAAAATTCATTCAACGGGGGTTAATGCATATAGTCAACATTGGTGTAAAAGGTAATCATTTCAGTGTAATGATTTTATTCAACAACACATTATGTTTTTAATAAATCATCTCACTGAAAGCCTGATTTCCTTCCAATGTTTGACTCCCACTTCCGCCCGCCCCCAGCATGTATGATATGAACGCACGTCCGTGTGGGCCTGAGCCAAAACGGAATTAAAGGAGAGCTAAGGTCGACAGGGCGTGACCTGGGGGGTCACTGGTCGGACCATTATCTTTTTATGGGTGTAATTATGGTAATTTGAGGCAATTCACTTCTCAGAAGGGAAATGCATATGTTTTGGAAAGGAAATCAGGCTTCATTTAGATGATTTCTAAAACATAATGGTGTTTTTGAATAATTCTAACAAAAAAAAAAATTTTTTTCTAGTTTGAATTTGTGGTTGGTGATGTACTGGAATTAAACTTATTGTTAAATGTCCATGGGAAGAGAATTATCTTCCCAAATGTCAATAGTATTTCAGTTTTCCTTTAAAAAAAATTTAAATGTTATATATCACAAGAAATAAATTCCAAACAGTTGGTTTATAGTGTCAGTATGCAGGAGCTGATATTTTATAGGCATGTTTCATTTTTATTCATTTCAAAATCTGCTACAGTTTCTGATTGTGAAGGAAACAAAGGCCAATGAAGGTAATCACCTGTGTCGGTGTGTCCCGCAAACCCTGTGCGGGATTTCAGTCACCGTCAAAAAAAAAACCACCACCGCCACCAATGTGGGCTCTACCGAGCATACAGTGGCAATCTCTACCACAATGGAGAACACTCGCTGACACTGCCAGCATTCACACAGGGTGATTACATCACATGTGTGTTAGATATGGAGGCTGGACCATTTCATTTGGAGAAAGAATGAGAGGTAGGTGAAGTCTTACTTGTGTTCTAAAATAAAGTAGCCTCCAAGTATAAAGATAAGTTTGAAATCCCAGTGAGTCCTAATTGTTTGGGGAGATCTATCTGTACATACAAGTGAAATTTTGAGGGTATAAGCCAGTTGTATACAAAAAGGTCCAAAAGAGGCATTTTGACTGTATTTTGTGCTAACCAATGCATCCAAACTGATTAAAAGACTTAAGAATCTATCAGTGATCTACCCAAAAGAGTTAAAAATCGTCAATTGAATTAACAGACTAGCAAAGTGAAGGAATATGTCTGTAGAGTTTTTTATCTGAAAATTACAGAAAAGGGAAGAAACATCATGGGTTCAAAGATTTAATCTCCATTCAAATATGGTTTGGTAGTAAATGTCTGTATGGACAGAAATGAGCTCATTTGCATTGTGCTCCCACCAGGAGGTATTTTTACATAGATGCAGGAAGGGTACCCCACAAGGCTCTCAACACCAGAAAGTAATCTGTGTAACCCCATGTTATTTTTTTTATTTTCTTGATTTTTACAGTTCCACAAAACTATTTTTTATCCCCCCCTGCTTGAAAGCCAGAGGGGATAGTGCGAGGTGCGAATGTCTGTATGTGTATTATTGTATATGTGTTCATATTTCGGTTGGGTTTTGTTATTTGTGTCTCCTTCTGAAAAAAGTTTAAGAAGTCCGATTTTAAACATTATTATGTTTTATGGACAAAGTGTTGGAAACATATTGGATCCAAAACATACTACTGTAAAATTGGATGATTTTTTTTAGCGCAGGATACAAGAATTTAATGGTCTCGCTATGATTTTAAAATATTGGCTCGACGGTGGTCTCGCCCATAGTTTTGCAACTCGTAGCTCGACAAATTAATATTGGCTCACTCAAAATGCAATTTTATACCAGACTTGTGGTTAAGGTGCAATAGGGGTTCCTTCATAAATGGATGATGTCAAAGGTCATGGCAAGGCATCTGAGATCATATTCCAGACTTTGCCATCTGCAGGGGATGGACCCAAGTTTACTTGCAGTATTTTGACCAATAGAAGTACCATGAAACCACAAATTCAAAAAATACTTTGAAATGATCCAGGTCATGCATAACTTGTGCTCAGTAATAATTTGGTACTAAATTGATAACTGGAACGATTGAATCAAGTAAATCAATTGGTGCATGTAGTTTTTTTTGAGCTACACTGGCGTGGTAGGGCTTTGCAAGCTCATATGAGCAGTATTTTATTTTGCAGGAGCCTAGACTAACTAGCTTTTTGAGATGTGGATACCACGAGCTGTACCCATTTGTGGATGTTCTTAGACAGTAACCCAGGAGAAAGGTAGAATGACTTTGTCAGCAACAGTTAGAATTTTATGAGTATGATATCTGCCAAGATTTTTCTGTGCTTTATTTAAAAGAACATAAGGATGCAAAAATTCTTCAAAATTTTCACTTGATTGGCTGTAGAAAAACTTACCAAGAAGGTTTCAGAGTTTACAGCACAAAAAAGTAGAAAGGAATACCAAGTTTTGAACAATGCCCTTCTGTCCTAATGAGCCCCTATAAAGAAACATGCTTGAATAAAACTATTATAACACAATAAGACAGGTCTAGATCTCATTTTATTACTACAATTTGCTTTGTGGCTTATTCCTCAGAGAGCGTGATTTATCAATTGATTAGCATTTTAAATATGGAAAGAAAAAAAAATTTCAAAACAATTTAAGTCAATTTTCCTGGAAATGCCTTTGTATCTTTATTAAGGAATTCATATTTTAATCTCACACACATTATTACAATATTTCATAGACCAGCATTGTGAAAACGGAAGTGATTTCTATTACATCACAAATATATTCATTGAGAATCAATTAGTCACAGGTTATCTTTTAAATTTTTTCACAAGGTGTATTAGGAATAGGTCTGGGCACATTCCAATCCAGAAACAATTGAAGGTACTTGTTAGAGTGCCTACCTGCAATTCTAGGAACAAACATGCATTTTCAGTTTGTATTGTTTCTCAACCCTAACAGTGGTTATTAAAAACACTAGAAATTTGACTTTGGTGAAGATATGTGATATGCAAGTACGCGCCGGGGCACCATCGTGATCCTTCTACCTGTGACCATTGTGTGCCCCGACATCATCCATCATGTGAGGCTCACGTTGCTCTACTAAGAAGTCCGACACAGACAGGACCCTGGAGGACAACAAAACATAGCATCCTGAGCCCCGGTCTTGGTCTCATTAATAAGCTTCACCAATCCTCCAATTGGAGGTGTCGTCTGCTGACAATACCAAAACATGGTGGTTGAAGGTTTCAAAGCAAATACAATGATGAACTTAAAGGACCATTGAAAGGAGATGGTACTGATGTTAAGATGGAAGAAAGTAGTGACAGGAAAGAAGGACAGTCTGGAAAAACAATGAGCTTGGAAAAGATGTGGAATCAGATGGCAAATCAAAGGTGCATTGGACAAGAGTAATGCTGATAAAAGTCAAACATCTGGTGAGAAGGAAGGGGATAAGAAAGAAGGATAATAACAAATGATGAAGACAGCAAGGATAAGATGGGTGATGAGAAAACTTCTGATAAGAAAGGCCAGACCAGTAAGATGTGAAAAGGTGGTAAAAACCCAAATCATTAACAGAGACAGGTTTGGTTAGCTCTCACTTATTTTTTTAGAATAAGTTATGGTGTTGTGTAGTAGTTTGTGCATTATTTGTGCCCTCTTTGATTTGAGACACAGGCCGATGAAACTGATATAGATTTTACATTTTTCAAACGCATTTTTTTTATGTGTTTAGCAATAGAGGACTGCATTTTGGTGAGATGTGGTAATTATTACTAAAAAGTAAAGCCAGAATTGGAACTGGTTTTTCCTTCTTCTCATTTTTGTTTGCCTCGTGTCACAGTCATTGGTAATGGGCTCTGTGGTTGTGGCAGGATTTATTCACTAGTGTGTCTGATCCGGGGCCGTGTGTATCCATATTACGGATGAGCCTAACATGGCCCTATTTGAGGCTGGGGCGGAGTGGGGAACAACTCAGGGGTTTACACCCTACTCTTATCGCACGGACTGACTGCCGTGTCAGTACAGTTGTGACTCCTCTGTACAACGTGGAACCGACGGCTTAACTTCGCCTCTGAAGGACAAGGAATGCTTTTATGATCCATTTGGCCAATCCATGAACCAATGAGGAGATGATTTTCTTATTAATCAATAGCTTGTATACCGACAAATCCAAATTGATTGTGCCCGAATAAATCCCAGCAATTGACTCCACCGAGATTCGAACCCTGGAATTTGATGGTAATTTGCGCCAGAGCAAGCACCCTCACCGCGAGGGCCACACTCTCCCACATAAGCTGTTCCTTCTGCTACTTCTTTATCTTTTAATAACAACAATACCCATTCATTCTCATCAATTGCTTCATACCGCTGACTGACGTTGTCAGCACCACATTATCAACTGTTTTAAATGTTTTGAGTTATAACAAATACAAGTTTGAAGTGTTCCCTAAACTGATAAGCTCTGTTAGGTAATTTATGTAAACAGAGATGACCAGTTTTCCGGTTTTTCCTGGAAATCCGGTTTTTTTATAACAACCCCAAAACTGTCCGTTTTTCGTTTTTTGTTTGTGGTTAGTACAATTTCCAAAAACCCCCGGTTTTTTCCGGTCGTCTGATAAGCCAAAAATAATTTAAATGAAGTGTGATTAGCGCCGAGCATTTAGTGCTATATAATGCTCCCCTCCGGCAACTCGAAATTTACATGTGTCGTTGGTTTCCGATTCGATCGACACACGTAACCATTCTACAAGAAAATGTATGACGGGTACAGTAAGCGATCATCCTACAGCCACAGGCTCCGTGTAAGGAGTTGATCAGCGAGGCGCGCATGAGTTGTTATGCTGGTTTGGCCGTATAACTTTCGGTAGGAAAAATGGAAAATTTTAAAATTTTGTTGAACGGACCGATGATTTACAAGCGATAGACGGAAACATATTAAGAATAAATGGAACTGGGCCATGGTGGAAGAGAAAGATGACAACGGCGATTTTTTATCAGAGTACATGGGAAAATGAACACGCTGCGAATAGTGGGATGCACAGACATGCATGACATGGAGGGACCGTCACCTGATCACTGATCATGGTGTAGAACGCGCAAAGGATCATGGAACGCAATATAAAGAGTACAAAAAGAAAACAGGGAGGGCATTGAAAGAGTTACCAGCTGTGTTTCAAGGCCGCTGTTGTGAGGACTTAACAGAACAATCAGCTGGCAAGGTAGGTAGCATGTCAGCCCATCATGTCATACATGTTGATCAGTCTTGACTCTTGATTATACATGGCATCTATTTGAAAGTGAACATGAAATTGTCAAAAGATAAGCATTATTTTCAATGAAAAACTTACCAATTTCTGTTTGAAAGTCATGTATTTTTTCAAAGAAATTTGACTCCAGATTGACTTTCTAGGTGATTTAAAAATCTGCTAAAATCCAGGAGCCTCGGGGGCGCTGCCCCCTGGGCCCCCTACCGGGGCTCTGCCCCTGGGACTCCGCAAGGGGGGCCTAAGGCGGCCACCTGGACCCCGGCCAATATTTAAGGGTTTTTTTTAATCAGGTGCTGGCATCTCTGTGTACAATAACAAACAACCTATCAACAGTTATTTGGGTGTATTTGCAATGAATGAGTCATGTGAGCAAATGGGGTGTCACCTGAAACTCTGAAATCTATATCAGTTTCACATAAACATACTTTTGTGCCCCGGGAGGGGACGAAAAAATGGGCTCGTCCGTATGTCCGTATTTATGTCCGTGATAAAATGTTAACCCTGGAAATTTGGGCATATCTTTTTTTGGATGAGCTAGAGTAGCCAAACTTGGGTATCTTGTAGTGGGGAAACCCCCTATTAACCATTTAATTCATTCCTCCAGGGTCATCCCCTGGGTCTGTCGGGGGGGGGAAAAGGAAAAGGGTCCACATTACACAGTCCGTAGGTATGTATGTCCGCTGATAAAATGTTAGCCTGGGAACATTTGGGCAGATCTTTTTTTCTGTATGGGCTGGAGTAGCCAAACTTGGGTATAGTGTAGGTGGGGAAACCGACCCCTATTAAACCATGTAATCATACCCCCCGGGTTCACTGGGTTGTCAGGGGGTGGGGGCAAAGGAAAAGTCCACATTACACAGTCCGTATGATGTAGTTAGTTAGTTAGTTCGACCAAAGTTTTAAATCCGGTTTTGTCAACGTTAAGCGAGGTGGCCGGATTCACCTCACCACTCGCAATATGTGGTGAGGATTTATTGGAGCAAAAGATAATTGACCGGATGCCCTCCTGGACGTCAATACACAGTTATCGGCGGGCGCATAGCTTTGGCAACTTGCCCAACATGCAAGGCACCGACATGTTGGATGGCCGCCATTAGCTCTCAGAGCTGACGCCCTTGTAGGTAGATCTCTTTTTCATTCTCCAGGGTAACAAGCACCCTCCTCATCAGATTTCCTAAATCGATGGGGGAGTGGGTTTAGCCGCCGAGACTCGGCCCTGGGACATAGTACTGGTTACCAGGATACCAGTATTTTGCAGGCCTCAAAGAAAAACCGTCCGTGATTGTCAAAAATGGAACCGCTGGACATTTGGGCATATTCTTTTTTTCTGGATGAGCTAGAGTAGCCAAACTTGGGTATATTGTAGGTGGGGAAACCCCCCTATTAACCATGTAATTCATACCCCCAGGGTCATCCCCTGGGTCTGTCAGGGGGTGGGGGAAAAGGAAAAAGGTCCACATTACACAGAAATGTCAACATTGTGACCATATTGTTTATGATTTATCTGGAGTTCCGTGAGGGTTACGATGATGTAACTTGGTGGAAAGAAGCGGGTTGATGAGTTCTCGACATTATCATATCATATCATATCATATTTTATTTCCATGCCAATCAAATGATACAATTAATTTACAAGCATATAAATAAACTATACAAAATTATTTTATTGACACGGAGGAGCCAACCAAAAGGCCACGGATGGCCTAGATTAAAATTAGATTTTGGGTGTAAAATATGCTAATTAAGTATCTAATTTGCATAATTTATGAAATTTTCCCGCAAGGCTTGTGTACAAGTTTTCTGGAGTTCCGTAAGGCGTATAATGATGTAACTTGGTGGAAGGAAGTGGGAGTTCTCGACCTGATTAGATTTTGGGCGTATTTTGGGCAAATTAACTATGCAAATGAGCTAATTGATATTCAAATATCAACGTCAATGCTTGGTGGGGGGGGCAAAGTATACCACAAGAAAAGTATTAACATATGTAGTACCCATGTTTTCATTGAAAGGTATTCTTTGTAGTTTTGGTTGTTACATGTGGTCAGTCTTTTGGGTTGCCAGCCTGTTTACATTTCTTGGAAAATGTGAAAATACAGTGTTTCGCCCCTTTCTAGACCTCGTTTGGGTCCCAAATTTAAAATGTGGTCACATGATTTTTTTCAAAATAGTGTTGCCAAATTGAATAAATTATCAGGAATTTTGCATGATGAATTTTTTTTCGAGCTAGTGGTGGCCAAAATTAAGAGTGGACCTGTGCAGTTTTAGTCGTCACTTAGTGATCGCGATATTCGGCGGGGACATATTTTACGCATCGCATAAATACGAGTTCGCCTTGTTTCCTTTGAACCAAATCTGTTCCTCTGCTACATTCTGTATTCTTTTAATAACAACATATAACCAAGAAAAAGGTGTTTGTAATTGTATTTTAACTGATCATGGTTATAACTTGCTGATGTATACAGATTTCTTGAACTTGTGTGACTTGGTTTGGCCAGCACTAGCAGTCATCGGTGGTGTTGACAGTGGATTAAGAATGGGTGGCCGATGCCTTCACAAGCAAACCTCAAGGGAAGCAACTCTTTTGGGTGTTTTGAAGGAAGGTGGGGCAGCTGCCAAGGTGCAATGGGATGATGCAGAGTCAACCATCAGGTACATTCTGTGTTTAAGATTACAAGAAACATTCGAGTCTTGATATCTATTTTGTTAAAGCTATACCACGTTTCGTATGACACATACCTTCAATATTTCTCAATGTTGGTATTATGATACAGTTGGATTTGTTTTTGATGAACTAAAACTCCCCTATAGTGATTTTACTGGAAATGGTTCACATTCTACATCTCTATTCTTAAATAGCCTGGCCATACAGGTCAAAATAGATTTTCCATTAAGTTCATTTGTTAATTTCTGGATTTCAATGTGAAGTAGGTGATCTTTTTGAGGCATAATTTTCATTTTTATTTCTATTCACAGGACCAACTTCTTTGTACATATGTATTAGCAAGAGTTTCTGTAGTCTCATTTTTGTACACCACCAATCTGTAGATTGTGCATGTGTAAAATTGATATAGCCACGTGTTTGAAAAATTGATGGATATTTGGTGACATGATTCATTTCTTGTTCGTTTCTCAACAGTGATAGTGCTATCTCAAACATAGAACCCATTGAGCCAATTGGATTTGATGCTGTCCATCTTCATGGCCTAACAGCTTCCATGCTCTCAGATTTGGCCCTTCTCTCTGGACTCTCAGAAGACATGCCCAAAGTAGAATACACAAGACATGCAAGATCTGGTAGCCAGTGTGCATGGGAGGGCAAGCAACAAGCAGAGTCCCAGGCGTTGGAGAAATCCCTTGATGATGATATTGCCAAGGCAATTGATGACGAGCACCCTCCAGCCCCTAACAGGGTATCACCCGATATTGTTGGATCCATAAGTGTTGAGCACGACACTGCAAGTACAGATATCACCTTTTCTCCAAGTGTGGACGACAGCATCTCAGGAACTCCGGGCAGCGAATGCAGTACCAGTACCGAGAGTGGAATTGCAGGGGATGACATGGAGAGACCACAGATTGAGGGAGAGTTGGGTGCAGTGGAAGGAATGCTGCCAGGGTTTATTGCAGAAGACAGCCATGAAGTGGTTGCTTCTGTAACAGGTCAAATAGTGAGGGAAATTGTTGATAACATACCCTGCAGTATAGAACCAGAAGAAGTATCTGAAACTCATAACCTAGATATTGAAAGGCCATCTCCACATAGTGACCTTCCTGTACAAACCCTCAGATCTGTTCTTCATACTCGCTTGTCTAGACCTGCATCAGTTGAACCCACAGAACTACAGGAGAAACCAAAGTCTGGTCTATTTGCCCAAAACAAAGACAATATTGCAGAACAGTCGTCTTCTGCACCCTCAAAGAAATCTTCACAGACTCTTAGAACTCAGTTGAAACTAGACAATCCAGAGCAGCAAGTGGAAAATGAACTGAGAAACATTCAGGTCGCTCATCTTCAAGTGAGCGCCTTGAAATCACTGAGTGTTCTTCTGGCCTGCAGCAGTTATGCAGAATTACTCCTAGTACCTAAAAGCGCTCCCAAATCAGAGACTCCGACCAAGGAGAAAGAAGTCCATTTATCAAGTCCAGATGGGACAAAGATCTCAACGTCAAGGCCACCTCTAAAGAGTCCAGAAGAGGAAGGGAAAAAGGTTGGTGGCAGCAAAGAGGAAGATTTGCGAAGTACAATGAGGGTGATTATGAGGCAACTAGTGAAGCGAGCTGTGTTGCCATCACCAATTAAACGTGTTGTGTCTATACAGGAACTGGAGAGGGCTCATGCAATGCTTATCAAGTTGGCTGCCCAGGCACCTTATAATGGGAATAAAGATGGCACTTCAAAGCTGGGTAAGATATTAACCATTTGCACTCATTTATTTTTAATGCTAGAAATGTGTCCGTATGCTGCTTTGAAATTTTGTTGATAGCGGGATACCCTAGGAATAAATATGCCATTTTATATGTTTAAGGAAATTGCTTTAAATTTCTTTATGCTATTTAAATGTTAATATCTCAGAATGACATGTATAAACAGAGGATCGGGTTGTAGTTCATAAAAATGGTAATAGGTAAAAGTATCGGATGGAATTAGTGTATAAATTATTATAGGTACACAATTTTAAATGTAACACATAAAGGATATTATCAGTGATCCACCTTAAAGTGTAATTTTTTTTTAAAATATGCACAATTGGCTTAAAGTGAAAGATAAGTCAGTAGAATTGTTTTTTCCACTGAAAAATGGACAGAAAAGGAAGAAAATATCTGATTATGTCCTCATTTGGTTGTTTTTGGTCTAACCTCTTGTAGAGTATGTTTAGATACCTACACTTACAGACATGCAAACGTTTGATTTTTAATTATTTTTGTTTAGATTTTCTGATCTGGCAAATCACTGATGGGGCCTTTAATTTGGAAGGAAATCTGGACAGATACTGTTGAATAATAACATGTGTTACAGACTGTAATGTTTACATTGATGATTAAAGTAGCAATAGCATAAGGTTTAAAATTTTGTTTTGACATTCCATGTCTGCTTTTTGTTCAGATGGAGCTTCTCATAGCAGGCTTACATCTCACGGAGAACGAGGAGAATCTGACTCTTCCCGCACCCAGGAGGAGCCTCAAGGGGAGACATGCAGCACCTCAACCACAGTCTCAGCCCCAGCCACACCCTCTGCTCCTCCCATCAGGAGGCTTAGGAGGATAACTCGTAACCAAGCAACCTTGTCACTACGGGAACCACTGGGATCTAGACCTAGGGTACCAATGTCACCATTCGGATACTCCTCTCCTCTGTCACCAGGAGTGAATAGGAGAGAAATAAGATTTAATTATATTAGGGGAAATTGTATTTTCGGTGCTGTAATCTGTAGGGTTTCTATTGCTTTAAATGAATTCAGTTTTATCAATCTTACAACTTTATGTTGTATAAGAACATTTTAGTTTGATTGGGGCATATTAATTTTAATCTCAATGGTTGTCCGCAGATTCATGCCTTTACCACAACTATTTGTATCCGAAACTTTCTTGCATTTCGAACCACATGAGCTCCTTTATTAATGTGTAATGTAGAAACATAAAAACACCATTGTTTGGGTATAAACCTTACCCTGGGAAAACCCACAAAACCCCCATGCATTGGTAAAACATTGGCTTGGTTTGTCCGGTCTTGTCTGTTTTTGATGCCGTTCTTTCTTCTTCTGGCAACATCTTCTGGTCACGTTTCAAGCCTCAGCGTCAATCACTTGTTTTACGTATTCCTGCACCAGACTTGCACCAAATGACCGCTGAGTCAGCCTATTCCAGGACATATGAAATTTGACCACTGGCGAGTTCAATCTGAAGGGGTCACGAGGGTCAAAAGTGTGGGATTTTCTTTAAACTGTAGCTCCTCCAAAACAGTGTACCTTTCACGGGTAGACGTGACTCAATTCCGGAAGCAGCTTGACACCCTTCACAAAGTTATGGGTCGAGAGTGTCAATTCTGATCCTGGGGTCATTAAGAGGGGCACTTACCGCTTAATTTGAAAATCTTCAAAAATCTCAAAAATAGCTGTATCTGGTATATTCAACGTTGCAATTGGTCACGTGACTCATGTATAAGCAGCTTAGGACCCTTCACAAAAAAAAACGTTGTGCTCGGCATGGGGGTCAAAGGTCATTAAGGGGGAAACTTCCTGTCAAAACCAAAAATAATCATAAACTTTGTTATTGCAAAATATAACATAGTAAGTGGACTAACCTCAGATATGCAGTATTGTTACCGTGATGTAGCAATATGGTATATTTTGGGGGGGGTCAAAGGTCCATATTTAAGGTCATTTCCTCTCCCTTTTTTAGGCTAAGAAATTCAAGAATTTTTAGCGCCAAATTAGCATAATAGATGTTTTTTTATTTAAATTGGAACAATGCATTTGAGGGTATATGATTTCTTTTTCACCATTGGGGTCAAACCAGGGTCATGAAGGGGGTCAAATGGTCATTTTGGTACAAAAAATGTTCTAAAATTAGACAATGGCTAGAGCTCCAGCCTATAGACGACAGATAAGGCCGTTTTGGCTGCAGTGATGTAACATTAATGGGAAAAGAGGTCTAGTGCTTGTCCGCTCGACCCCCAAGTCAAAGTTCAGGTCAAAGGTCAATCTACAACAACTCGTGAGCTGAAATGTTGTCCGGGCATATCTCCTCGTCGGCATCATAAATAGATCAAGTACATTGACGCCCTCCGGCCCCGGGGGTCTCGTTAATAGGGGTGAAAAGGGCCCCAATCCCTGAACATGCTGGGATGAGTTAACTGTAATAATATTGATTCCTTGTAATTGTTTAACCATAAAAAATACATTTCATGACATGTTGTGACATATTGGTGAAGTTACAGGGTCAAAAGGTCAAGTCACCTCACGGTCGATTAAGGGGAATCACCATCCATTCCCATAAGGCCGTCTTGTAAATTAGATCTGTTCCCCAGGTCTATTTAGTCTTTTCTGATGATAATTGGGCACCCCAATCGAGATAGTAAGGGGTAAGGCTAAACAATTGTTTGTTTGGAGTGCATGATGTCGCTCACCCAAGGGGGAAATAAATCCCACTTAAAGCAAAACAAAAATTCACCACACACCTTTTTTTTTCACCGATTACATACATTTTACATGATAATTGTATTTTACTAAAGTCTATTTTATAAGCCATCACACAAGCCAACTTAAAGTTGTTATTGACTCTGAATTTTTTAAAAATGGACCTTCAACTATTTTTTGTATATCATGCTACCAACCATTTAATTTTGGCCTTAGGTATACATAGTTTGTCAATCTGTAATTTTATTTGCATGTGCTGTTATAGTCTCGGTCCCAGTACTTGGTGGGTGTCCTTCGAAAGTATACTGCGAATATTCACTACAACAATCTGGGTGAATTTTGTTTATAAGGAAAGGGCATCAACCATTAGCTGTAGGAGTACTCCAATTGGCTGATCGTTAACATGCACAGTCATTAATCAAGGTTCAAAGGCAGGGCCTAAAATAAACTTACCAAAACATGTAGTACTACGTCATAACACCTTTGGAAAAGAATTCTTCATGTTTTTCAGCCTGTTTCAGTACAAGACATCTCCCAACACATCTAGGATTTTGAAATATGTCTTTAACCGTCGGTCGGTTGATGCTTTTTTGTCTCAAGATCTTGAGATTTCAAACCATCAACAACAAGCCCATATCAAACTTCTCCAGACTTGTTGGGCGAGTACTCACAGTCGGGACAACCCACCAAGTACTGGGAATGAGACTAGTGCTGTTACTCATCATTAGACTTAATCCAAGCATACACTTGTTTTTAATCTCATTGTTACTGTTCGGACTTTTTTCTGTTACAGTGCTATTTCGGCGTTCCCCTCCACCACCACCCTTTGCAGCCCCGCTACTTGAAATGGGCTTTATATTGAGGCATATACAGAAAGCAATGACATCAACAGGTAAGAATTTACAGGGGGTACTCCTTAGAGATGAATCATATCAAAAGGGACTCATCAGCTCAGTCAATGTTGAGTTGTGGATAACTATTGCAATTTGAGTGGAATGGTTCTTTTAAAGGGGGATGACCCGATTTAAGTCTATAAATTTTTCATCTTGATAGATTTGGGCCCTTCACACACCCAAGACACTCCACCTGTGTAAAGTTTTGCACGCTGTTATTTCAACCCGTTTTGAAGTGAGAGCTAAAAATGTGATTTTGTACTCCCCATAGAGTACTGTGTAAAATTAATATTGGTTGACCAAAATGGGGCATATTTTCGCTCATAACCTCCAACCAACACCATTTAGCCCTAAAAGTTCACAGGATAAATGAGAAAAATATGAGCTTTCTTTTGATACCAAAATGTTGACAACTCCCTGGGGATGAGGCTATTAGTGATTGGACCCTGGACCTTTAACTCCCTACTTTATCAGAAATTAATTTTTAAGGCTAACAAAAACAATATATATCCTTAGGTTAAAACATGTAAAAGCTTGTGGGAGTACTTTAAAAATGTGATCATCTCTGTGTCTTCAAATGTGGTTGACAAAACTTGGCAATGGGCTGTGGGGGGGGGGGATAAAACTTGAAATATGTTCTATACTGGATTGTGTGTGTGTATGTGAAAAAACCCTGTTTATTATAAATGAAGCTGAAGTTGGCTTATGAATGCTTCTATGGTGTGCCATTTGATGCCAACAGGTACAAGAGGTGAGCTGGATGCCCAGAGAATCAATGTCCTAGCCACCTGGATGCTGGAACATCCCAGTTCTGATGATGAAGATGACCCCAGCCCCACACCTCCATCAACTATACAACCCAGTAGTGTGTGTGCCCCCAGTCAATCTATAACGACACAACCACTACTGGTCACTACGGCTGATACACCACCCTCAGAGAGGGATGATGATTTGACAGAGGGTATAGGACGCAGGGTACCACCATTTGAGAGGCCACCTTCCAGGCTGGAGAGGTATAGAGCCGTGGCTGATTTGTCATCTCTTGCTACTGCTATGGTGCGCAGACCATCTTGTAAGTGTTGCTGCAATTAAAGTGAATAAACGTAATGGGGAAAGGTGAATGTAGAACACAAACAGTTTAGGTTGCTTGAAGGACAAGTGAGAACCTGATACTTTCCACACAGTTTTGTAACTACAATCTTGTTAGTAATTGTTGGAACACTCTGTGCAGGTTTGGTTCCCGCCCATCAATTCATTGTTATGTAAGCACAAGACACTTGGTCAATCTTGCTGCATATTATTTTCAACACTGACTTGGGAGGGGATGGGGAGGAAGAGAGAAAGTTATTGTGACAATGCGTTTCAAGCCTATATCCCTTACATAGCTGCCAATATTAACAAGTGTTCCATGGACTTATGAACAAGATTGTAGAAAGGAGGGGTGGCATGTTCTTCAAAAGTTAACATGATTGTTACTGATACATGATCCAGAGTCTACATTTTATAAATTTGTACACTAAAATATACAAATCTCTTAATAAATTTGTACATTTAAAGAAACAAATCTAGTGAGGGACATCAAACCCCACATGCCAAAGAGTGAATGGCCACAGTGGCATAGCCAACAGAATGGCAGAGAAGGCAGTGCCACCTTGGAAAAAATTGTTAAGGGAAAATTGGGTTGGAAAAGAAAGATTATCATACAAAATCAGCCCTTTTTATTACCCTTTTGCACTGCAACTGGAATATTTTTGCCTGCATTCGGAAAATTTTTGCCTGCCAGCAATATGCCCCTTTGGAAGGCCCAATCTGCCTACATGCTAGAAAGCCAGTAATTAACTCCCTGTGATATACTGTGTTCTCGCTGTGTAACAGAAGTCATCCAATTGATATGAAATTGGTGGCATGATTTTCCATTAGATTACATGTATGAAGGCATCCTTCCTGAATCTGGAGAGCCATCTGAGCACCATGGTAGTGATGATGTTGTGTTTGAAGATGAAGACATGGAACTGGATGAAGACATGGATACTCTTGGGGCAGATTATGCTTCAGAAAGAGAACTGCTAGGATTGTGGTACCCAGAGGTAAGGGAGACACTTCAAAGAAAGCAAGAAACTTTGGGTTTGGTTTGGTCATGGAAGTATGTCTTACTCTGAACGTAGGCTATGCTTCAGAGAGTGAATAGTGAATCCTGGAGTTTTGATACCCAGTAGGAAGAAACAAACATATGTATTTACGTACATTATCTCAAGAACCACAAATGCTGATATCATGAAACTTGTTTGGTAGATGACTCCCATGGAGGTCTGCATCAAGTTTGATGGAGAATAACCTTTGACCTCATTTCCAGGTCACATGGATGATTTTACAATTGAATTTTACGCACAATATCTCATGAACCACTAATGCTGGGATCACAAAACTTGTTTGATAGATGACCCCCACAGAGGTCTACATTGAGTTAAATGGAGAATGACCTTTTCCAAGTCTCTAGTTCAATTTTGAAATTGCTCCAGGTTGAGGGGTTTTAAGGTGTGAGCTGTTACACATTTCAAAGTAGTTTTATTTTCACAAATTTGCAAATAACTGTGGAAGGGCAAACTTAAAGACAAGCAAAATGTAATAAAACATAATCAGTTACATTTTGAGTCTGAAAAAAATAGCAACTGGGACTACAAACAGAAATGAAAATCCACAAAAAAATCTGTAGGCAAAAACAATGGCTTACTCTGTATTTTGTTGCAAATATAACATAATTATTCTGCTCAATACAGACTGAAATGTGAGATTGAATTGATAGTACTTCATTTCTAACCCACATTGCCTTGTCTCTTTTAATGCAGTTGAGTAGGGAGCTAGAAGAGAATGTAGCCCAAGTGACCTGTGAACTCTGTGGTACAACCACCCCTGGTTTCAACCGTCATATGCGTATGCATCATCCTGGATGTAATAACAGCTGTGGTCACATGGGTTACCGTAGCAATGGCTCATATGTCGGTGGTTGGTTTGGTGGTGCGTGTGGCACAGGTAACCCTTATTACCTGATGTGCTCGGAATGTAGAGACAAGTACCTAGGAGCTAGGGCTCCACATAAAGTCACGTTGGATTTCAGTGTGGCAGCTGAGAGTAATTTGGAAGGTAAGGTTGTTTTATTATTGCACTGTAAAGTGTGGAATTTTGATAGTTGTGTGAACAGATGTACATGTGGGACTTCTCTGTAATGCATTTTCTGTTCACTGGTAAAAAAAAATCTGTACAAATTTTCTTAACTCTCTCTGTGCTGGGCAACTGTGTATAAGTTATAACACATAAGTCAGAGACATTTGAGACAGTTTGCCAAATATTTGTAAGGAATCTGATGAGGAGGGTAGCTGGTTACCCTGGTAGAATGAAAAAGAAGATCTACCTACAAGGGCGTCAACTCTGGAGAGCTAATGGCGGCCATCCAGCACATGCTGCCTTGCATGTTGGGCAAAGTTGCCCAAAGGCTAGGCCCACCGCTGATAACTGTGGATTTACGTCAGGAAGGGCATCCGGTCAATTATCTTTTGCTCCAATAAATCCTCACACAGCAGTATTGCTGAGTGTGAGGTGAATCCGGCCACCCTCGTTTACGGGGACAAAACCGGATTTAAAACTTTGGTCTAACTAACTAACTAACTTGGGAAACCATCTAAAAAACCCCAAAAACAAAGACTAGGGCTTGTTTGGACTCATTTCAATGCATTTTAGGCTGAATTTGAATATGCTCACTAAAAATAAATAATTTTGAAATGTTTTTAACCCAAAAAAATCCAAAATTGACAAAATTATGCGTGTGTCGAGTGCACTCGACATCTGCAGGGAGAGAGTTAAAGAAAAACCAAAAAATTGGAACCATTTCCATCTGAGAAAAGAAAAAACTGAGTTGATACTGGGATACCTTTTGAAAACATGTCTGAATGATAATACAAAAATGAAACAATGGGGCCACCTTAAGTTAGTATTCAGAAAGGGTTTTGTGTGTAATCTGTATGTACAACTGATTTTAATTTAACCTTTCTGAGGAGACTGATAATAGTAGTAGTAATGTCGGCCTCCAGCCTGGGGAGTAGGTTGTAAATCTGAGCTATGCAGAAATGCATGCATATATGTATACATAATACAGGTGATCTCTCAAAGATACTGCTTCACATATCAATTATTTCTTGTTTTGCAACTTTTGTTCTGCAGAGGAAGGTGATTTGATGGTGATGGAAGAAGAAGGAACAATTTCTGGTTTGGAAAATTTTGATCAGATCATGGGACGTCTTGGACTTTCAGACCATCGTACAATACCTGATCCTGTGCACTTTTCTGATACAGACCCGCTGGGAGCCTGTAGTGTCACACGATCCAGGGCAAGGGATGACTCATCAAGTTCACTATTTATAGGTAGGAAATTTATTGTATTTGTAAAACAATGTTGGTGTAAATGAACTCCAATTGTAATATGTTGCTTTGAGTTTTGAAAAATACTGTTTTGTCAAGGTGTAAGATTTTGACAGCTGTTTGAAATTCACAATAGACCAAAGTGAGTGTGTTCTAAGTACTTGTGGTACTCCCTGGGCATTTAGTGGAATTACCACCAACAGAAAATCCTGACTTTTCCATTTGATTAGTATATGACTGAACTAATTTCTTGATTATTAGATGAGTTCTGGCCTATTTTGAGTTCAACTTAAGTAATCTGGGGTGGGTTTCACAAAGATTCGCATGGTATTGCAAATATCTTACTCCAGTCATAAGTCCGAAGCCATTGTACCTCTTTCATAGGAGAATTGGACATAAATGGAAGGACTTGGGATCTGTCGTGACTCCCCAAGATTACATCGTCCTTCAAGAAATCGGAGTGTATAAGACTGGTTGTTTTATAACATTGTTCAAAAACCAAGATAAGGTCAGAAATCCAAAATTTGCTTAATTGATGTTTCAGTTTGTTCTTCTAAACAAACAAGTAAAATAAACTTCCTGACACTCCTGCCTCAATCATCTGATGTTGTCATTGTTCTCAGATGCTCCAAGCTTACGTGAGATTCCCAATAGAATGGCTCTGGGTGAGCAAGTGAACCTTCTCAACACACCTCATGATAGGGCTGTAGCCCTAAGGAAGACAACTGCAGCTACACAGGTGCTATTAGCTAGAGCTATGGTCATGAGAGCACTGTCTCTGCTCTCTGTAAGGTGAGAGGGGTGTCTTTAATCATTTTGTCGCTCAGCAGATAACAATATAAATACACTTTTTGTCATCTTATCAATGATTTTCTAGTTCTTATGGGTTCACACCACTAAATCATCTCCTGTATGTTTATGTAGTAAAAGGCAGCCCGTAAAATGCTATTTTCTCAACTGTTAAATGACTGGTTACGTCATCAAGTGTTAACTTAATGTAATTTGTGTAAACACTATGAAATGATTTCACAAAAAATGTATTCTATTCACCAACTAAAGTTACATTGATCATTTTGAAGTGGGTGATATTGGATATTTAGAAATAAAATGTCAAAGGTCAGCTATCAGTTTTAACTGCTGCTTGCATTGAAGTTGATGGTATTCATAAGGTTGCTCATGCAGATTGATCCCTGAGTGAAGGTCATATGGGTTTAGGGATAAGGTCATGTAGGGTTTATTTGAAGTTATCACTGAAAATGCTTAAAATGATGCTGCTTCTGCATATATGAATAGGTATTCATTAAAGTCAATGACCATGCTTCATATTGGGTCTTCAGGATTTGAGGTCAAAGGTCATTTGAGCTTATTGTTAAGAATGGTTAAAATTCTCTTTCCTCCACAAAAATAAGTAGATCTTCCCAGTCATCTATTTGTGATAGCAAAAGTCGTTGTCAGAAGTCCAGGTCATTACATGTCAAGTTGTCACAGACCTGAAAAACAAACAGAGTGTGCTGAGCAATGCAGTATTTTGGTGTAGATATTTGCAGTTTGGGAAGCGCAACTTTCCGCAATACAGATGAGTGAGGTATGAACAAAACTTTTAGTTGGATTATGGTTCCTATTTTAATGCAGTTTGATCAGCGTTGCCATCTGGCTGAGGGTGTTGGAGCAGTTGGGCCTTGCAGAATCCGCCGTGTAGTTACGTCTCATGTCCTGGCTGCTGCTGGCAGGGCCAACTTTGCTACTTCAATGGAGGCTTCCCACATCCTCATTTTCATGGGGCCCTAAGCATGGCATCATGGATGCACTTTAGCAGGATCTACCTCTCGTCTATAGACTTATCTGAGTGCTGTCCATTGGATCCTTGGCTTCAAGCACCCCTAGTGCTGCCAAATTGGTTTTGCAGCTTTGCCACAAAGGTAATGTTTTAAACAGCTGCTTGAGATTGTTAAAACAACTTCACATCTACTCTCTTTTTCAAGATCAAACTGAACTACTAGCTTCCCTCTCCTCCCTTGCTTTCCAACCCCCGTGCTTCTAAACTGCTGTCCCCACCTTCCCACCACTTCTATGCCTCCCTGGCCTTCCTCACTTTAAACTCCAAACACTCCTTAACTGATGTGTATACAATTGTTTATGAGAGGAATGCAAGGTTTGCATTAGGGTCACAGTGTATATGATCAGAATTGAACTTAACTTACTTTGTGACACCCAAAAATTACCAACTTACCTCAGAATTTCACATGTTTTTGGCCCTACTTAAAGAAAAATTATCCCTTTTACCAATACAATGCCAGTTTAAAAGCCCATATAACAAAATTTGTGAATAATCACAAAACAAACTTTTTGTGTGGACCCCTCTCTTAACTTTGACAACAATACCCTACCCGCCCCGGCAAAGGGTGGTATTGGCAATATTTTTTTTATTAAAATAACACGAGATGGCAAACTTCTTAAAAGATGTCGCGAACCTTTTTGAATTTCATATTAAGTGCACCTCGAATGGATTGGTAACCACTGCCCTAACACCCTCAGTACGACTAGGGTTAAATTTGGGAAAATCCATGTGTAGTAATTTGAAAAACAATTACTATAGAGGTGATCCTATTCACCCACACTTTTTTAAAATCGGACCTCCTATCTGCAGCATGCGTGTTAACACTGCAAGCATAGACACCCGTCGTAATGATAGGAGTGCCGAGAAATGATCCATCAGCTCTACCAGCGGGCACTCTCTGCACCAATCTTTGCCGTCACACAAGCTCTAGTGCACTCCTAGCTTCATAGCACTATTGCTAAATTCAACACCCGTGTTTCAGAGACGACAGCCATCAGGTGAGAGACTTGTCTGTGAGTGAGCGTAAGTTCTTAGTGCCAGTGCAATATGTTTGGTTTGATACAGATATACTTGCGTATTGTTACAAGTGACATATACCAGAGTACAACATTTGGTAGCAATGTCACTTGGTTTGGTCTAACTTTTGTTTTTAATAGACTGTCAGGAGAGTTGTCCCTGAATGTGTCTTCTATTGAATGTCAAGGTTCATGTTGCAGGAGTCAATGAACTGTTGCAGTTATCAAAACTTTGGGTGTGAAAATTTTCCAAATTTTTCAAGATGTAGTTTCTGATCCACTTTTTTTTTAATCTTCCATCTTATACCTTTTAACAATTATTGGTCTATTAAATAATCAGCAGTACTATACATCTACTGATTTTGGTAATTGGATGATCTCCTCCTTCCTAATGATTTCACCCTTGCACAATGTCATACATTGGGAACTATGGACACAAGTCTTTGTTGCCCTGACCCCTTCAATATTAATGTTAAATCTAGTTTCAAAGTATGCTTGCAATATTGTTAAACCAAAAGATAATTTAGAATGTCAGATTGGTCAACTAAAGTATTTAAACTAACATGATTGGTGATATAAATGGGGTGTTTGTTCAAGTGCCAGGATTTTATAATAAACTTGCAACATTGCTATTTCAATAAGACTGGTGTCCGTATCAGGTTTGTCCATACTTTCTGTTTGATGGTTTGGTCCCCGCCGAACGAGGACTATTAAATGAGCAGCGTCCGTTCGGCCGCGTCTGTGACAAAAATGTTAACCCCCACGTTTTATACAATTTTTATCTGGAGTTCCTAAGGGCACAATTGAATGTAACTTGGTGGAAAGAAGCGGGTTGATGAGTTCTCGACCTGATTAGATTTTGGTGGGCGAAAATATGCTATTAAGTATCTAATTTCATAATTAAGAAAATTGTCCTGCAAGGTCCTGTGTACAAGTTTCTAGAGTTTTCCGTAAGGCGTATATGATTTACCTTTGTGGAAGGAAGCGGGCTGAAGAGTTCTTGACCTGATTAGATTTTGGAACTATTTGGCAAATTGCAGTATACAAATGAGCGAATTAATATCAAAATCAGCTTAATTGCTATAGTCCACTGTATATTGGATCTCAATTCCTGCGCTGCATTAAAGCCCTAATCATGGTGACCACTCTTTTTTTGCAATTTGAAAGTCTGTTATATATGAAGCTTCGGTATGCAAATGAGCTAATTAATATGCGTCATTTGCTGTACTATCTCTGAAAACAATTATAGCGGATAGCAAAAAAAAAAAAATTCCTTCGCTACATGAGACTACGATGTCAGGGGAGGGGGGGGATGTTGGGAATGGGAGGTGTTAGGTATTGCGGGGTGTTGGGGAGGGGGTGGGTGTGATTGTGGCAGGGTTTTTGCGCGGGTGTGTTTTGGTTGCACTGTGTTGAGGAGGGGTTGGGTTTGCGGGTGTTGGGAGGTGGTGTATCGTGGTGCGCTGGGTAGGGGGTGCAGTGTTTGGGAGGGGTGGGAGTGTTTGGCGGGGGTGGGAGTGTTGTGAGGGGTGAGGGTGTTTTGGGAGGGGTGAGGTTTGGGGAGGGGTGAGGGTGTTGGGTAGGGGTGAGGGTGTTGGAGGGTGGTGTGTTTGGGAGGGGTAGGGTGTTGCGGGTGTGATCGTGACATTCAGCGGGGACTATTTTAACGCATCGCGTAAATACGAGTTCGCCTGTTTTGTAATCAAATAAGTTCATCTGTGCAATTAAATGTTAGCAGCCTATGTTTCACATTTCCATCAAAAAATCATTCCCATAAAAAAGTTTGCATTGCCATAATGAACTCACATTAGTGCCAATGAAAGTCATGTTATTTTTTCCCGTACCACTTTTTGCAAATCATAATGAACAACTATTTAAATTGTTTCATTCCATTCATTTCGTAATTTTGAAGTAACAGCAATGTCACCAACCTTCAGCATGCTCTTATAGCTACAATATTGTGTCAAACCACCACCCAACATTTAAAAAGAAAATTTTCACACTTTATTCCTTTTTTATGTATAAATAATTCACAAAGAATCACATTCACAAAGATTTAATCACAAGAAGAAACCTTGATATTATCTTTAAATACAAAAAATGAATCTTTTTAGGGATTTCAACCATCTTAAATGTGGGCAAGAAAATCATAACGCGGGCGGGTTAACGGGAAACATAACATCGACTTTCATACGCCTTATTCTCATAAAAATAGTTCACATATGAATTAACTTTTCCACTTACCACAGAGAATGTTCCATCAAGCACCAAAGATACCAACACCAAATCTCCCGCTCTGCAAAATACACACCCCTCCAGCTAGCCAACTCGCATCTCTGCCTGCTGTCTGTCCAGCCGCTTGGCCTCACAGCATCGTGAGTGGCAGCCCAGCAGCTTGTGAAGACACTAGCCAGCCATGTGCAGAAGGTTTTGGCAGGAGGGCACCAATAATTTGCAAGCAGATTTACCAAGGAACCTGCCTGTTGTGTCCCTAGTAGGAAACAGGATGCTCATCAAGGTGGATTGATGGCCTGCCTGGGAGTGGCCAAGAAACAGGCTGCAACAGTACGTAGAGGAGTTTTATGAGATTTTTAAAAGAATTACTATGTACATGGAATTGAAAAGAGTACTTTTATTAAGAAGTAAGTGATGTGCTTGAATTTAATGGGTTCTATCCAATCCAGAGATGCTTATTGTGCGTGAAGCCAATTTTTTTTTTGGGGGGGGGGCAATTTGTGGATAGATTCCTGTTGTTATTTTGACATGGGGTAATCACTGTCAGATGCAAAATATCAGCACACCAATGTCAAGACATGCTTTGAATGCTGGTATAATCAAGTCTCAAACTCACTGTTACATACACTGTACTGGGTAAAGTTGAAAGGGTCATTAGGGGCCCCAAAAATGTTTTGTCTTATAAGAAAATGGAAACCTTTATTGAAATAGGTGGCAAAAGTGCCATTTTTTTCAATTTGTGAGCAACTAAAAACATACAAAAAGCAATATACTATAAATGAAATTTTACAAGGTGCATCGTCATGTCTTCTGAAACAACTTGTTTTGGGGTGGCCTTATCCATGCTACATGTGTAATTGGCAATGCAGTTTTTCAACTGATACTATATCTGCCCTAAAACTAATCCAAGAATGAAACACATGGCCCAGCCTAAGACAGGATGACGGTTAAAGACTAAAATTTTAATATCATGCCAAGAAGAGCTCGTTCAAGATTCCAGAAGTAGAATGACTTCCTAATAATGTTTACCTCTTGTCTGTCTTAATCAGTGGACAGGATGGCGTGATACGCATCTGGAGCATGTCCAACCGTTCTCCTCAACCCATCCTACAGCAGAGCTGTACATTTACTAAGAGTGATGACTACGGTGTGTATGGCTCCAGTGAGCATCAGCAGGGGCTGCCCCTAGTCAATTTCTGTTGGAATGCCAGTGGTAGGGTGATGGCAGGCTCTGTGGATAACATGATTAATGTCTGGTTTGTAACAGGTAAGCATTAGTGAGTGAGTAAGTGAGGCGTGAGCGAGCGAGCGTACATGCATGCGTGTGCGAGTGAGCGTGCCTTTACCCAAAAGCCCTGGATTGTTAAGTAATTTTCCCAGTTGCTGAAAGAACCGATGAAACTATAAGACATCGCTTGTTAAAAGGTGGGTGACCCAATCATGGTTGGATTTTCCCTAGGATGCTTTCTCCCTCACATAGAAGCATATAACCAAAAACATGATTTCCAATTTATGAGTTCAATCCCTCCAGCTGTTTGGATAGCAGAAGCAAGAGTATGTACTAAATTGGCTTATAGGACAGTGTGTGTCAGTTAATGTGATTGACTGCATTTGAAGACATTGTGTTCATAGCATCAAAATTAAATATTTTCTGGGCCTCAAATTTCACTGGGGTAATGAGAACTTTCTTCTGATACTAAAATCTAAATTTTGGTGGAGTAAAGCGGGTGGATGAGGTTGTCGAAAATGTGCTTCATGAAATTGCTTAACATATTCAAGGGTATTCGCAAGGTTCACATAGCCCTAGAAGAATTTGCTCAGATGGAACACCACAAGGACATTGCTCAGGGTTGCCACAAAGTCAGGAAGAGTCATGGAATTAAGATTTTGGTTATGAAAATTACAAGAAATGGTCAAAAGTCATGCAGTATATTCATTTTCAAAGGGAAGGTGGGAATACAGGTGAAAAGAATGTGAGAGGAAAACTGTTTGTAGGCTAGTATGTTAATGTTTCAGTTAACCTCTTTCAAATTTCTTCTGCATTTACACTTGAACTCCAATTGCCACCAAACTCAGATCATAGGTGCACCATAATCTTGCATGTCATGGTTGGGTTAAAGGTCACATGCTAAGGTCAAAGGTCATTAGAAGTCATCTTGTGCAGAGAGTGAAGGTGGATTGCAAAAGCAGGCGACACTTGTGGTTTGAGCTTTGCCTTGTTTAAATATCAGAAATTTAATTTTTACAAAAAATATAAACTGAATTTTGACCAAACACATTTAACTTTAGAAAATGATTACAGAGATGGTTTATACAATTGGTGTCTGTGTTTTTGGCCACTCTATTACCATATTTAACACATACTATCCCCTGTTTCATTCAATCTTAAGGCGGTAGAGGCCAATTAGACATCCAACCCCAGCTAGTGACGGCTTTGACTTGGCCACAACACAAAGGTTTACTAGAAGGCCGGGCTGGTACCTCAACTGACATGCTGTTGGTGGGTCGCATAGATGGCACCATTGGTCTAGTAGAAGTACTTGACCATACTACATATCACAGAACAGAACTTGAGCAGTGCTATAGGGGAGAAGGTAAGGGTGTATGAAATCTGAATGACCAATTGCTGATGGTTTTGCTTATTTAGGTTTGATATATTAATCCTTTGGGGCACCTTTGAAAGAGAGTGAAATTTTTGTGCCAATGCTTAATTTCATTGCGATTTTAGTGCATTGAAATAAGTAATATGCATAATGTCATAAGGGCTTGATTCATATCCTCAAAAAGAGTGGCAAATATTGAAAGTTTTAAATCACACAAAGTGTAGCAAATGCTAAAACTAAAGAGGCTATTAACGAGAGGTGCATTATCAAATATGGAAGTTGATAAAAGGCAGATGTGCAAAGACAAGCACTACGGTACATGTAAACACATCAAAGCATGTTCTAAAATTACATTAAAAAATAGCATGTCATTTCAGATAAAACTTGACACCATGAACTGTAAGAGTAAAACCTTGTTTATGTCATAACAACAGTTGTCAGGAACATTACATAGGACAAACAGGAGATTAATTTAATACACACATAGAATTATATAAGATCCAAGAGCATGCCAAAATAGACTAAGTTAACTCATTGACAAATGTACTAAAAATTCAAAATGTGTGCAACAATTTTATGTAATTCCAATACAGTTATAAATCAGAATACTTTAAAAGAGAGTTGCTTATTTGAGATATTCGGAACAAAATTTAAAAAAAATTGTAAGTGTGGTTTAATAAAACCAATTACTTTTAAACTTCATCTTTCAAAGACATACTTCTTACCAATTGCAACTGTGTGTATGATGTATATACGCATGTGCATTAGTTAAATGCAAAAATCGCATAAACAAACCGTGTCATACACTCTCTGTTAACACAATGCGTGACTTATTTTGTAAACATTAGCATCTGACAAGTAAAAAATGAAATTGCAGTAATGTGATTTTCTTTGTAATATTTCCATTTATTGTTCCTTTTAAACTTATATATATTTAATGTGTAAGCAATCAGCTTAATAGAACTGTCATTGCTGCATTATGTTGTATTTCCTCTATGATGTATAGTGTTTCAAATGAACCCATTAATACCATAAGTCTTGTTCACCAACAGTTATATTTTTTTGCTTACCTAACAGTTGCAATCACATGTCTTAGCTGGTATGATGAGGACTATAGGTTTGCAGTTGGTTATTCTGATGGTGTAGTATGGATGTGTAGCAGAGACTCTTTTGACCCTGAGCCATACAAAGTCATTGAAGCCCATAAGGTAGGAAATATTGAAAAAAAAAACAATTATACTGCTTTACAAATGTACAAAATAGTTCAGTCCATCTTTTTCCTGCTCTGGAAGCTCCAGCACTCTCTGACAATTGTGCAATAAGCATAATGCACATAGGATTGTACTGTGCATTTCATTTGGGATCCCTGTGCAAGATTTAAATAGTCTTCTATAGGGGCAGTATGGATTGCAAAGGGAATAGCCCATTGAGTAACTACACAAATCTTAATTAATAATGATTCCTTTAAATTCCTTTAAACTGTTTTTATCCCATTCCAGACTGCCATAAATGCTGTTGAATGGGACCCTACAGGACACTTATTAGCCACATCAGCCCACGATGACACCGTCAAACTCTGGACACAGCAGTCCAACAATTGGGTATCTGTCCATGTGCTTCAACAAATGTCTTTTGTTACTGCTGTTCAGTGGTGTACCCTACCAGGACCATGGAATAGTCCCAGGTTGCTTTTAGCTGTGTGAGTATCATCAACAGCCTTACAGAGAATACATACTCAAACCTGAATGTACTCATCAGTCAAGAACCATGTTTAACCTTGTAATGGGTGAAAAAGTCTATAGAACCAGCCAGTGAATTTTTGAATAAATTAACTGGGTTTGCAGATGTTTGGAAAACACCTGTTCCCAATCTCAGGTTGTCACTTTTTTGGGTGCGTGTGTGTGTGTGTGTGAGTGAGTTTGTTTTCACCGACAAACGAGGACACATCCTTGACTTTTACCCCATAAACCGAGAACACACAAATTTTTGATGACGTCCTCGGTTGGCAGAGAGTGCCATAGAGACGTAAAAACCGTGTTAAAACCCATAGGTAGGGGGTCCGCAGTTGTAGGTCTATAGTCATGTCTGCACTTCTCCGTGAAAAGTCAAATTTCTGTGTAAAAGTCCACGTTGAGGCGATTAACTGTCAGACGTGTGTGTCCTCAGTTCCGCTGTGAAAAGTCAGGTCTTGTACACATGTCCTCGGTTGTCGGTGAAAACGTGTGTGTGTGTGTGTGTGTGCGTGCGTGCGTGCATGCGTGTGTGCGTGCGTACTTACTAAAGTAATGTTGTGGAGTTGTTCATTGGTAGAAATAATATGTTGTGGGGTTATTTGATGTTGTGGGGTTGTTTTTACTAGAGTTACTATGTTACGATTTGTCCTATAATGGAATAAACTGCAATCTAGTATTGAGGTTTATTCCGTAAAAGAGTAGAAAAGAGGATTTTTCTAGTTTAGTAACTTTATAGGCCTGCGGCGCAATCCTCTTGGCCATGAAAAATGAGTAGTTTAGTAAAAAAAATGAAAAAACTGAAAACATTAAAAATGTCTAAAAAAAGTGTCTGTTTAAGAGAAAAAATTTGTTACTATACTTTGATTACCACCAAATAGGCGGGCCTCATAACAGTGTGAACCGATATGGAATAATGTAGGCTCAAGACAACGCAAGAGGTGCAGTGTGTATATTATGCACTCGATTCTATGCAAACGCTCGAGTGCATTTGGTTTACTTTTACGCTGGGTGAACGATAACAACTGAATAATTCCCGCCTATTTGATGGTAATCAAAGTATATATAGTAACGAAATTCGTTACTATATAGTAACGAAAGAGTTTTATTAAGAAAAAAGTAGAAAAAAGGTTACTTTATAAGAGATTTTGTAGTAAAAACCCCACAATGTAGCTTTTGTAAGTATGTGTGTGCATGTGTGTGCGTATGTGCATATGTGCGTGCATGCGTGTGCATGCGTTTGTTTCATTATTATGACAATACCATTTCTGGGCATCTGGAAAGTGATGTCTGCAAGTCTGCTGGTGGATTGACTTCTTCCTGACAATGGACTGAAATTTAAAACAGGAATGTTAATATCTTAGAGAGTATCTGAGCTGGATATCTGTGCTTGGGGTTAGGGTTAGTTTTAAAAAAAAATCTGTCCATGAAGTCATTAAATTCAGTTGCCTAGAGTTACATTTCACAGAAAATGATTTTTTCCCAATAGTGGGTGTCAGAATGGAAGTGTTCACGTATGGACATTGCCACAAGTCAACTCAGATGTGAAGACACCACTCAGACCCCTGCAGAGAGAGACACCAGACCTGTGGGCCGAAGCACAGGTAGGCTGTGGAACACACTGGGTTCATTTCTATCTTGCAGTTTTCAAAAACATTTAAAACAACATTGTGTGGCTATAAGTTGTGTTTTAAATCAATATATTCACTGTTTTTCAAGACATTACAATTTGGTTTGTGTAGTATACCGTGGTAAGTAACTGAAAGAGTGTGTATTGTTCTGTTCAAAGGAGCATGAAAGACTTGAATATTTTGGTAAACCCAAGGAACATCTAGTAGTCCGTGGTCACCATGAAGCAGTCACTCATTTTGCATTCAGCCCTTCAGGACTTTTCCTTGCATCAGGTTGTCTGCAAGGCATTGTCAACATTTGGGGTCTACATGTAAGTAAAAGTATAATTTTAGTAGTAAAGATGGAGTTCATTTACCATTAATGATCTTGTATAAAATATTTTGATGTTTTTGTGTGTGATATGTAAAGCAGTAGTGAAAGGTTATTTTTCCCCCTTGAGGCAAATTCTTGAATTTCAAAGACCATTTTAATTATCAAATAAAAAACTTAAAGACTTTTAAACATTTTCCATAGTTGGAGCCATACATATTGTTAACTGTGAAGGTGAAGTAAATGTTCTTCACATAATTGTGTGTGCTAATATCTGTTCTGTCTACATTTATCTGTCTATATTTATTTTATGGGCTTATTGAAGTCTTTTTATGATGGCACTTTGAATGAAAAATCCACTTGGGACGTTGTGGTGGGCGATGCATGCCTTGTGTAAAATGGAACGCAAGAACTAACGCAAGCATCATTTTCGTCTAGCAATGTTTTGGCTAATGACTGATTGGGCTGCTTTTAGCTTCGGACCATTGTAACACTGACTAAACAAAGTTCCTACCATTTAGATGGTATAAATAATTTTTTTTCTCATTTTTAAGCTAATGAAGTAACATATGTTTTTATTCAGTTACAATTTGAATATTTTGCATTAGTTTTTTGTAACTCTATTTCTGCATATAGTTTGAATAGAAAGACTAATTATGCATTTTTCAAGTAAATTCACATTTTATTGTATAATTAAAAAAAAAGTGAAAATGTGATTTTTTTTATGATTGTCTAGCAAGCTGGGGATGCATGTGTTTTTTAAACACACATGCAATGGCTACTCTGGTGAAAATTGCAATACCTTTTTATCATAAGTTTGTTGCTATTTTGCATTTTACTACAGGAGGGCATAGTTCTACAAACTGTCCAGGGTGACAAGGCAATACAAGCCCTCTGCTGGGCTGGAGAATCTAATGTTTCAATCTGCCACAACCAAGGCAAACACCTCACAGTACTCAACTATACAGAAGATCTGTATGCTAAAAGGAGAGTTTACGCAGCATGTCGCATGGCACTTGTCTCCAGAGGCATTATGGGATTACATCAAGTACCTTGCTTGAGGGCATTTCTTGAAAGATTACCCAGAATTCTCTTGGAGCAACATTCATATGAAAAGGTAGGTGTTCATGACAAGAAAGTTGTGTTTGTTTTGTAGGTATCTCATAGAATTTTGTTGGCTGTAAAAAAAACGGATCAATTTATTTAAATGTACAATGTACACTTTCTTGAGAGCCTATTATATATCCCTCTTTGACAAAATGAGAAGATTGCGCTGAAGCACAATCAACTATAGAGGGCACATGTTGTGCAGTTGGATCAGCGCTCGCCTCATAAGCATTAGGTTGTGTGTTTGAGCCCCACTGTTGCCAATGTGTTGTGCACTTGGGCAAGGCACTTTACCTCACTTGCCTCTCTCCACCCAGGAGTGTGGGTACCGGCATATGCTGGGAATGCAAAAACAGACTCGCTGTGCAGTAGTAGTGGCGAACCCCCACAGCAACATTATATGAGGGAGTCTGGCCCGAATGCCAAAGACAGAGAGATGGGCACTCTGCCTGTGGGTGCACCAACAGCAGCGCGGAAGTCAGCCCCCATAATTCTTTGCGTGCAAACCATATTATCGACCGGTAAGGTCCGTGTAGACCCCATTTCTTAGTTCGTCACCGTGGAGGTAACTTACAGTCCAGTGTACACACAACCTAGCCCAGGCTGCGCTACAGAGTAGTGTCATGAACGGTACACGAAGTCAATGTTAAGTACTGCACCTGAATTTGAAATTGTCAAGACCCTTTTTATTCAAGTCCAAAAGAAAACAAACATGAAAGTCCGATATGCCTAGACACGATGGTACAAATCGTACATCCTTGCCTAGACTCAGTCTCAACTTCCTTGACAAGTTACCTTCCCCGGTTACCGTCCATCCTTTTTATTGAGTTCTTACCAAATGTCCCAACAAACAGTTTACAAATAAGTAAAAATGATGGATAGATTCATTGAAACTTGTAATTACTAGAAATTTATCTTTAGAGGTAGGAATCATGTGGCGAAGGTATTACGAAAGTACGATTCGAATTGTCAACACAAAGCTGATACCGGCTTGTGACGTAGTCATGTAAGTAGTCTCGTATTACGCGCCGCTGTTGTATTTATGCTGCTAGCGGACGTTGCACCCAATTCCTATTCGCTCAACCATACGTTATAAATGCCCTTCAGTTGATAATAGATGGTTTTGGTTGGTTTCAAGAATTTCTCAAGATGAGTAATAAATATGGAAAATACTCTTTAAAAAATTTCTTGATCGTTCATAAACTATCCATTAGAAATTGAGGCCACTAGACTTAGCGCAGCTCTCGATAATCTACAAGGAACGTTTGTTATGTGGAAGTATGATTATGTGTTATTGCTATGAGAGGTTCCCGGCGGCACAGAAAAACTAACTTGTAGGCGAAAAGGTACTTGGGAAGGTCTTTTGAGCCTCTGTTGGGCGCACCATTTGCATTTTATTTTGACAAAATACCAGTAATGTAAGATGTGTTGATTTTTAAACAGTAGTAATATGAGTGCATACCGTGTGTGCCAATTATGAAGCCTGTCGTATTCACAGTGATGTCACTTCTGAATGGGGGAGTTCCCCTTATACCTATTCCATGAAGTCGTTCTCCTAACAACAGTTTCACATAATGTAATTTCTTTCAGGCCCATGTCTTATGTGGGGAAACAGCTTGTACCCCAGCCGATTCCTACCAGTGTATAGCAGCATGGCCGTAGCCCTGATCTAGGGACCGGGCCTTGTTCTCCACCCCAATACCACTCAATCCCAGTACCCACACAAACCACCAATACTATGGCCAGAGTGGACGTGGTTGGCCTCCTTCTGTACTGCATAAGTCAGCCACATCTCTGATCCAGAAGGAAGGCTTTTCTGAAGGATTGTGGAGTCCCAATTTGGGAGCCAGCAGAGACAACCAGTTAGAGATCGGGAAGGGAGGATTGGAATCTCACCGGGATGAACAAGTGATGGCATGGGCAACTCATCAACCTGAGGTAGTGTATATAATTGTGTTATCAATTTGGATTTCTTTGGGGGAAAAAAAAAACACTTTAAAATTATTTTTTTAAACGAAATTGTACTTGGTGAGACTCCTTTTAATAGATTTCTGCAGTATTATTCTTATAAGGAACTTGGTAAAAAAGGCATTGCTTGTCAGGTTCAATCGGGGTTTTATCATTTGGGGCCCTCCCTACTTAAGAAAATAAAGGGTTTGCACAGTGTAAATTTATGGGCGAATAATGTCTCAGAGGTCAGAAAAACTAAATAATGGGCGAGGCGACAGGCAGAGCCCATATTTGAAAGTTTTTTCTGCCCGAAGATACATTATGAGCCCATACCATGACAATCAAACCCTGATTTCTATTCTATTACCTAAAAAGAGCTCGGTAATAAGAAATGCAGTGGCGGACCATTAGTGCAGAATAATGGGCAGTAAACTGACCCAATCAGAATGCTGCATTTCAATTAATGGGGCAGCAGAGGTAATAGAATATTAACATTAATCCCGTTATTTAGCTAGAGCATGTTCCCCTATCATCAATCAAGCCTCTATTTATTCACGGAACACAATCACAAAGTTGTTTTCACTGAGGCCGTGAGGCGACAATATATAAATTACAGGGTAAAACCAGGTAAGGTAAACTTGGCATGGTTGTTGTAATGGGTAATGTACCATGAACCTAATGTAAAACGCGTATTGGTTATACAATTGTAATAAAAAGGGAGCTTTATACGAAGCCATTAGGTTGCAATATTTTTAAGTTTAGATTTTAAAAATGTTTTTAGAGAAGATGATCTCTGTATTCATAATCTAATTGTTCCTCGAATTGCACCACGGTAAGAACTACTGCGTTTTTTATAATCAGATCTTGGTAGGAATGTGAGTATTGTATTTACTCGCAAAATTATAGTGTTTATTGAATGATGAATGACAGATCATTTTAAGACCAGAATGGTTGCCAGTTTATTAAAGAACTTTAAGTTAAGATATTGACAGTTAAAAAACTTGCCTATTTGCACACGTGGGGCAATTTTAAGTCATAGACATCCGCAGGGTGTGTCCATGTTGCACCACAAATAATGCGAGAGGCCCTATTTTGAATTGTTGGAGACGATTTGCAATAATGAGTGAGTGAGACCGCATTTCCCCAAAACTATGTTAACATAATCAAGATGGGGTAGCAAAATAGCATTGTAAACGGTTTTTAGAATGTTACATGGAATATTGGTTACATTTCTTACCATGTTATAATTCCTTTAGGCATTCTCGTAAGGCTTCATAAATTTCTCATTCCAAGTTAGATTTTACATTCTATGATGGACAACCAAGATATTACATTTGTTTACTTGGTTAAATTCAAAATTATTTATCTATGCTTTTAGGAAAATATTGAATTCCTACTAAGTCTTGTTTAGAAACATATGATAATATATAAATTCCGAGATTAGTAAATTTAAACTCAGTTTATTGGATTTTAGAGCAAGATCCTTATTTATGCATTCAATTTGTCATCAAGAGAGGTTGATGCATAGTATAAAGCTTTATCATCAGCATAAAGATATTTAATAACATTTAAAATTTAATTAATATAAATTAAGAAACCAAGAGGCCCATCTTGAGGCTTGTGGCATACCGCATGAAAGTATTTTGGACCATCGGATGATCTACCATCAATACATGTGAATTGAATACGATTACTAAGATAAGCATTTAAAAACAAATTAATTACCTATTTGCTTAGCAACCATATAATTAAGTTTAAGAGGAATTCATGATTTACAGTGTTCGAAAGCTTCTTGAGATCTAGCACTACAAAGACGATACATTTTACCCTCTTCAATTGCATTATACCAATTTCAAGTAAAATAATTAGTGCAGTTCAAGGTTGATATGATGGACCGAAAGCCTGACTGAATTATTACTAATTAAATTATAATCTTAACGGTATTGGAGAATTGGTCCAATACAGCCCGTTCAATAACTTTAGAAATAACAGGAAGAATTGATATTTGCCTCTTAATTGCCTGGACTGCAGGGTCTCCGTCTTAAAAACTGAATACACTGGGCCCCCTTTTCCACTGTTTGGAAAAAAGTGAACTGGGGTGTGAAAGAGTGTTTAAAATATGTTACAATAGGTGTAGAAATGGTGCAGCTATTTTTTAAAGTCTGGAGGAATGTCCGTCACATCCTGTAGACCTATATCCCCGGGTAATGAAGATAAATATTTAAAAACATAATCAAGGAAAAATGTACAAAATAAATGTCTGATTAGTATACAGATCAGCCAGCTAACATAATTACAAATATCAGTTGAAGACGTGTCAATTTTAGCTGATTAGTTGGCCCTACTTGAACCAAATAAGAGTTTAGTGCATTGTCAATATCTTTAGGATTATTTACATGTCCATCATCTGTATTCAGGACAGTGATATTTGAATGTTTAGGTTTAGAAGGAATAACATTTATAAGTTGCCTCCCAGGTTTTTAATGTTATTGTTTATTTTCAGCAATACCTGTATTGATAAAATCTTTTTTACTTGTGCGAATAATTTAAAGCATTACATTTATTTCTAGCAGCCACGGAATTCTTCCACGGAATAGCATCTAATTTCCTGATTTAATAGCTGATAATTTAAGTATGTCCCTCAGACGAATAAGTTTAAGAATATTATCATTTAACCAAGTGCACTTTCTGCCGAACATGTGCTTTTTAGAGGAGCATGTTTATTGATAACATCCACCCAAGTGTTTTTCAAATAATGCACATGGTGTTAAATCACAAAGGATGGAACTAATCATTCCAATGATTAGTTCTAAGTCATGAATAAATGCCTTGCTCAATAAATTTAGCATAGGAAACGAAAACCATTTTATATTTATGAGATGTATTAGATCAGTATGTATATATAATTTATGATTTTTGTTTTTACTCCAAAGTACCATATAAGTCTAGATTATGATTCAAACCCTTTTTAATTGACTACATGAATAACACCTGAATCCAGATTATTTTTTCTGATTAGAACATCCATTAAGTCAATTAGTGTAGCACTTGATCGTAATTGTAGTTGGAGTATTGATTAATGATAAGATGAACACTTTCACACAATATCAATAGAAGGTTATTCCTGTGACGTCATTTCGTATCGATTGGCGATTCTTCACCATGCTTACTGTACTGTTTACGGCACATACATGATACAAAGCGTGCAACGCATTGTCAAGAACGTTTGTTTTGAATTGCCACTCAGTTCGTATTTCAACCTTCCCTGGTATTTCGATCATTTCATATTAAAACTTCATAACATCGAATATGAATTTATATTTCCGTGTGAAAATTAAAAAAATGCCGAACAACCGCCGTCAGTAATCCGCAATTTATCACACTTTAATACTAAAACTGAAGATCTGCGAGCCGGGAAATGAGCCAGATTCTGGCGAGAGTGCATTTCTTTTTTCGTTTGTTTATAAAAAGTAAGTAACATAGCAGGATGGATCTTAATTATTTTATTCAATGTTAAATTTCTGACTCCTGATGATATAGCCAAGCTTCAAAAGAACAATTTGATTAAACAATGTTTGTCAAAAAAATGAACCTAAGTCAGATTTCGATAACGTTCGTTTGCGGATAATTCTTTTTTAAAGCGGTATAATATTTTGGGCTGAGGACGTCCCTCCACGAAACAAAACAAAAATGACGGGGGACAACAATATATTTTCAGTTACATCATTTTCGTTCATTTTTCTGGAATATGAAATACTTTGCATAAGTTGTTGGTGGGAGGGTGCGGCGTAAAACAGTTCCATGCACGGGCGTGTCGCGTCCACCGTATCGCCAAACCGTGATGCATAGTGTTTTTCAGGGGCTCGTTTCGGCCAAGCTTACACTACTAGACCCCACTCCACTGCAATGTTTGAACGGGCTGCCGGGTTGCACTTCCAACGCGGAATTTCATACGATAGTTATTTTGTAGTGGGGCATATTTTTAATATTATCAGTGTTGTTGACACCAAAGGAGCTCACAGGAGTGGGTACTTAAAATATTTCCGGACATATGACCATTTTTACGCCAATTTCCAGGCGTACGGAGACGAACTTTTTAATCCTTGCTACAGGGAGAAGGAAATCCAGTAGGATAATAAAATAGCATGTGGTTTTTGCTTGTAAATCTCAAGTTATTTTTTTCATGAAAGGAATGATTGTTTCCTACATACCACTAAAGCTTCAGTCCTACATTTTCTTTATTTTTAATATAAATGCCAGAAGTGTAAAAATCGTGGCAGAATAGTTAGACTTGTTAGATTTTCTCCAGCCTAATGAAAATGTTGACGGTCGTTTAAGCGGTCGCATGGTTAGCAGTCGCCACTACTGCTCTTTGTGTACCGTAAGCATGGTGTTTGAGCACGCTAATCGCCGAGCGATTAAAAAGAGGAATAACCTCTATAAGTAACATAACAATGATAAACAGTGTGTGTGGAAGATTGTAGATCACAATTTAAATCACCTAATCAACATGTAATCTTTGGCTCAAGTTCAATTGAGTGTGTTAATATGTCATTCAGGGGGATTGAATAGGTAAAGGTGGTCATGGTTGCCGTGTACCATAGATTAACAATAAATGGGTTACAGGTGAGGAGTGATTTCAACTATCCGGGATTTCTAACATGTCAGAGATTAAGTCAGTTCTAATTATGTGGAGAACAATACGATTAATATACAACGCAACACCACGCGGACACATCTTAATGGTAACGGGTGTCGCTGTTTCTATACATGTATATACAAATAATTTTTAGACACAGGCTTTTTTTGTAAAAAAGACATGAACACCAGTACATAGATAAAATTTAGCAAAATGTGTTTTTATGGCACAAAAAGTTGCTAACTTTATAGTAGTAAGTAAATTGTAAAAACAAAAGTTTTAAAATACGGTTGTTCCCCGTGAACGGGAGTGGCCGGATTGCCTCATTGACAGCAATATGCTGTGTGAGGATTTCTTGGAGCAAAAGATAATTGGCCAGATGCCCTTCCTGACGTCAATGTGCTGGATGGCAGCCATTAAAACCTCTCAGAGCGGACACCATTGTAGGTAGAGATTTCTTTTTTTCTACCAGGGTAACCAGCACCCTCCTCATCAGATTTTCATCAGAAACCGGTGGAGGACGCCCCTTAGGTAGGGGGTGACAGTTAGCCCCGACAACCCGGCCCTAGAACAGGTAGAAAACGGTTACAGGATACCAGTATAGAGGCCCTCAAGAAAAAAACTGATCTGACATGAAACTAATACAAGAGATATTTGGCAAAATGCAACCTACCCACTGATGGAAGTGCCCAAAATCCTAAAATATGCCCCCATCAAACCATGTCACCTGGACGGGGACAATGTCCCCAAATAAGCCCCACAATCTGTAATTGAAAAGCATATAGGAATTGAGAAAAGGGCACTACGTAATCCCAATTGTTTGCAGTTACTAGCATTAGTTCAAGTGAAAGATATTCCTGATGCACTGATAAACTATGTAAGAATGGTTCACTGACAAGTTACACTCTTTCTGGGGGGGGGGGGGAACTTATGTATGTTTCAATTTTTATAGGATTGGCAAGTTGGGTGGCAAATGTGAGGTGTACTTATGGGGTAGTGGACGACATGGACAGCTGTCTGAGGACAGGACGGGCAACCCTCATACCAACCCTGACATCATCATTCTCACAAGCACAACAGGTATATCTTTAGTAAATCAACAAAATGAATTTCAGTGACTTACTGTGCCAGCTAGAGAAAGGTTTTAGTGGGTGAAGTTTAGGGAATGTGGAGAGTTGTTACACAGGAAAAGATTTCCTTTGAAGGAGAAAGGAATGCTGTATAAGAGTTGCACGAGATCGGTGATGATGTATGGGAGTGACACATGGTGTCTGAATGAAAATGAGGTGTGGATTTTGAGAAGGAAAGAGATGTGGTTAGGAAGAAGACTGAGGACTTGTTGCAGATGTTGGGTTTGGAAGAAGATGGTGTATATTTGTATGGGCATATGCGGAGAAAGGATGATAAGTATGTTCTAAGAAGGGCCTTTGAGTTTGAGGTGGGCATTTTGAGGAGGGGACGACCAAAGACATGGAAGCAGCAAGTGGAGGAGAAGAGTAGGACGGCTGGGTTGAGGATGGAGAATGCACTCAATCGGATGAAGTGGAAGGAGGGGCAAGGGCGATTGCTGTGAGTGTGAGAAAAGTCTGGCCACCCCCGTTTACGGGGACAAAATCGGATTTAAAACCTTGGACACAGCATCAGCACACTTCTACAAAAAATTGCTGATCACATTGGCATCACCTTGTAAACCATTTAGCTTCACAAGGGGAATGTGCAGCTTAAAGCACTGTACCCTATACACAGTGTACATCAAGAGAAAACAGGCAGGACCTTAATTAATAAATCAGCATGGCAAAGATAGTGAAATATACAGTGAACTGATCGCTAGATTTTTCTATGAAAGCTGACAAAACTTCACTTGACCAATATGTGATTTCTTCACAATTACAGTATGCCATTCTTAATGTGTAATTGCCCATGTGTACAAATAATATTTTGAAAATGGTTTTAGATAACATAGAGTAGAATTAAAATTTGTTAAACAAAAACATGAAATGAACACGAGCGTGCTTGGGTTGTGTAAGCCAAGAGCAAGTTTGCACTTAGCATTGCAATGCATAATTGGTCAAAGTATGTACCAAACCTCTGTGTAACTTGTGTTGTGTGATTGCCATTCAAACTTAGCTACTTCTAATAACTGTAAAATCACAATTCTACCAGACTTACTAACATAGCTATAAAAGAAAGCAAAATGCAACTAGGAACTAGCTCATTGATTGAGATCAAATTTGCTATATTACTCTGAAATATTCTGCACATTGTTCTTCAATATGTATGTGAACTTTGTCTATCAAACAGATCTAATGTATTTCCAGTATTTCAAACTGCCAGTAAAGGCACAACATTGTGTTTGCCCGACTCCTGATTACAAGCAATTAGGGATGAATGTGTACACCTGTCAATCAAGTAATTTGATTTTGTAGAGCAGAGTTAAGCCAGTGACATAACATACCCAAGTATCCTGTTTATTTTAATTACAAAATCAATAATTTCCAACAGGCACTAGCCATAAGCATTACATTCAGTGTTAAATTAGTTGAAACAAACTCATCTCTAATAAATATTCTAGTCATTACGATGTATGTCATTAACTTAATCTTCCAGAACAATAGCCCATTGTTTGATTGACAGGACTACAACTTCATCCCCTAACTGCTTCAACAGCTTGCTAATCAACAAGTGAATTGTCACACCCAGCTTCCAGTTGGGAAGACACTAATTCTCTGGTGCATGAACATACATGAAAAATGTGGTATTAACTGATCTAAGTGGTCCATGCATGTAGATTCAAAATGAAAATCTCTAAATTTATTAATCATGGATGTACTTTCTCGTTTTGTGCATTTTGTAGTGTGTCTGTGGTCAAAACTGTACCTTTGTAATCCATCCCAATGGCACTGTGTCAGCGTGTGGTGAAGGCAGCTATGGCAGGCTAGGTCAAGGCAACTCAGATGACTTGCATACTCTTACTGTAGTGTCTGCTTTACAAGGTAAGCTTTCTTAAGGTAATTAAAGCATTCAAGTCGCAGCCTACACCTTTGGAATTCCTTTCCCAGTCTTATCAGGCAAGCGAAAACATTAGCGATTTTTAAGAATCAGCTAAAACTGTATATGTTCAATTGACTGCTTTTTGTTATTATTGTATGTTTGATTTGTCATTTTTTCTCGCAGTGTATGTTACTTATTATATATATGGTA
>JAMKCH010001046.1:0-156576 GCA_023653785.1 Ophioderma brevispina | reverse complement strand
CCCAATGTCCTCCTCCCTGTCGACTAAACTTAGATATTTCCAGTACAAAATTCTGCACAGAATTATCGGTATCAATGAAACTCTGCATAAATTTGGTTATGTTCAGTCTAATATGTGTACATTTTGTAATATTGCAACTGAAAGTGTTCCTCATCTCTTTTGGCAGTGCACCGTTACTTCCAAGTTTTGGAAAGAGGTTTATGATAATATTCTTAACAGGAAATTTAGGTTTACTATGAAAGATGTTATATTGGGAATACTTGAAGTTGACAACAGTCAATATAACTTCCTCATTCTTCATGGTAAGAAATTCATTTATGATGCAAGATGTAATAAAAGCAATCTGTCATTGTGTGCTTTTAAGAAGGTGTTAAAGTCTGTTGCTGATATTGAAAAATGCATAGCAAATAGAAAGGGTAAAATTAACGAGTGGAACAATAGATGGTGCTCTATTAATATTTAAATATTTTATTTATTGATATATCTATAATCTTTGTATTTGTATGTGGCATTGTATTGTAACTCTGTTTGACACTGATCTCAGATGCAATAAATGCACAGGGTAGTGCAGATATTTGCCCTGTGGAAAGATAAAAAAAAAATTAAATAGTGATTCGTCACACATTTTGTCAGGGCTGTTGAAAGTAAAAACACAAAATAAAACAAACTGACGAACAAATATGTGCGTCAAAAAAATTGCAACACGTCATGGTGTTTGATTTCTTTGAAAATTACGCCATAAATATTGCCATTTTTCACATCTTGTAGTAACCAAAATATCTGATTCATGTGCGAAAAAATTGTAAAGAATCTGTTTTCAACTGATTTGAGTAGGTAAAGGTGTCTTGATTTACCAAAAAAAAAGATGCCGCCGGTGCAGGCTGGGGAACTTGGATTTTTTCAAAATGGCGTCCAAAATGGCCGCCAAACATGGTAAAGGTTATAAAAAAGACATAAATCAGTCGAAAAAAGTGATACAAGTTCCAAACAAACTTTGATATATATATATTTTCGGTTATTGCGAATACATACATGGCCTTTCCATGCTGCTAGCATTGTCCAAATCCAAGATGGTGGCCAATATGGCTGCCAAATCCTTAGAAATTTACACAAAATTAGATAACTACGAAAAAGAGAGCACCTATCACAGGAATTAGTGATATGCATTCCTAGTACTTCCAGGTGATAGCCCTCATTGAAATGAGTGCAGGGTGGGGGTACCCATTGGACTTTTTCAAAATGGCGTCCCAAAATGGCTCGTTCCTGACATGATAAAAATCCATAGAATAGGCATCAATAAATCAGTTTTAAAAGGTGATACAAGTCCAAACAAGGTGATATATATTTTCAGTTATCACAAACACAGCACAAGACATTTCCCATGCTGCAAGCATGTTCCAAACCAAGACGGCGGCCAATATGGCCGCCAAATTCGTGGAATATCTGAAAGACTGACGTTAAATTTCACAAGCGAGAACAGGCACTCCTATAAAAGGGCGATATTATACATGTATCAAGTTGACCATTATTAACATAATATACCATATGTTGTTTAGCATTACTTCGAAATCATGCTATATTATGGTTGCTTAAAAATTTATAAAATCCATTGCCATGATTCAGATGGCCCTTACGATCTTACTTTCTGTCTTTCCTGTCTTGAAAATTCTGCATCGTAAGTCTAAGACTAAGTCTGGTATCATTACGGAAGTATTGAAGAACGTGATGCTGTGCGCACAGTTGCCAAATTTACAGTCAATGGTTCAATGGAGCGAGTGCATGAGAGCTATCAAAAAAGTGGCGTACTAGAACACAATCAACGTTGAAGAATATATGGCAAATCGATAAATGGGAAATTATAGTATGTCATATCTTTTGGATAGACAGTTCAGCCTCGACTGAGGGACCTATCAAATGCAGCAGAAATGATTGGACGATATTTACGTGATAGGGAGAGATGGGTTAGGAAGAAATTTGGCTAGGCATTTTGAAAAATTTAAAAAGTAACCTTAAACGTACGTTTAGGATAGCTAGGGGTTGGCTAGGCTCACCAACTAACGCTTGGAGGTATCACTAGGGCCTAAAGATAAACATAATAGAACACCTCTTACTCTACAAGCATAAAGTCACTGCCATTCTCCTCCAAGAGACACACGCTACTGACAGTTCAATTCTGAACATTTGCGGCTACACCCTAGTGCACACACCGAGAGCGCGAACCCAGGGATTCCCGCCCACCTTTGCTACAAGTTACTCACGCCAATGGAAACAAATTGCAACCTAACCTGCAAACTCCACCACCTGGACATGGGCAACGAACCAAATTGCAGGTGTTCAGTCACAATGTCTTACAAGCCACTAAACATCCGCTCCAAGGCAAGACTCCCTCCCATACCACCACTTTAGTGGTGCCCGCATTTTAGGCGATGGCGACTCCCTTTAATAGCCCCATAGCATCTATCTCCCTGGTGGTTGACACGGTTAAACACCAACCCTGATGGCGGCTACTCTAGAGGGAACTGGCGCCTCAAAACCGCGTGTACAACTTTTGCACGACCCCAAGCAACCAGAAATTTCACTCTGGTAGGGGGAATATAAGTCTACAAACCCTGACCTTGATTTTGCACATAACATGGGACAACCATCTCATTTACCGTAATTTCTCGACCCCGCCTTTACGATCCCATTTAGTCCCACAACACGAGCACACCCCCCTCACTGATCGCTCAGGAGAGCCTAGCAGCCGTTAAGCCTGCTACCAACAAGCCGCCCTTGTATTAAAGGTGGACTGGAACTCCGCAAGGCCGAATGGGACACAGTTCACAGACTCCCCTTTCCCTGGTGGCATTTAAGAAGTGCCCCAACCTACCCCACCACACCTCCTCCAACTCTTGGACAATTCATTACACCAGCACTGCTTGTCAACTCTTTACTCACAATAGCAAGCAGACCATCCGTGGCCTGCCCCCCCTCCCGTCCGCAGTTATATCCCATCCTGGGATGAGGAATGTGATACTCTTATCCCCAATGATTTCCATTTGAATTCTGCAACCCGGGGAGAAGGAGAAGCTTCATTCTAAGGCTTCAGTCTGGAAAACTGCCTTGACAGGAAACGCCCCCCTCTGTGAGCGCTCCGCCGCCCGACGGAGACCGTGTACTAACGGAGGAATCGAATATACCCCAAATCTCAGCAGGCACTACTTGGCCTGAAGACTATAACACCGTCCCCCTCAACCGGTTTTTTCACGAATTTTTCCCCCCAATAACCATCGAAAATGTCAGTGACTGGACAACTCAACGCTGAGCAACTCCTCGCCAAATGGTCGTTTAAGAACATTGATAAGGATTTCAACACTAGCTCTGTCAAAAAAAAAGAGATCCACAATATTCGTCGAGCCCCTGGCTGTGGACGGTCGTCCTTTCAACACCCTTGCTAACTAGATGAGCTGACCTATGCTACCCCTCAGCCCAACTAAAGAGGTGGAAAGCCCAGGCGCCACTGATAACATACCCAGCAGACGTTGTCTTGATGCAATTTGCAGGCCCAAGACTGTCTGATTGGGCGCCCGGAGTTCTACACATGTGGCACCTCTCCAACTAAGTCCTTACCCAAGAATCTGGAGGAGAGATATATCACTCCGCATCCTCTAAACCAAACAAGCCTGATCGACAAACCCCTAAGAACTACCGCCCAATATCACTACTACTCCTTGAGAGGATGCATCCTGGCTCGGCTGGAGCCCGTCGTCGAACCACATCTGCCTGACGAACAAGCAGGATTTTCGCCGTGGCCGGAGCAGTCAACCAGATTGTAAAATCTATCATCAAATGATTATTGCGGAAGGCCAAAGCCTTTGCAAAAGTTTGCCGTAAGGGTTAAGGAAGGCGGTCATATTGTGGACTTACTGCAGCATACGACATTCACGTGTCCCCCCGGCACCACGGGCCTGCACTCAAGCTTCTCAGGACCATCCGATCATCGTTTCCACCTTGTACAATTCATATGTAAAACATGCTTTGCAAACCGTTAGCTTTATTCTCACGACCACAGGATGGACCAGAGTAGTCGACCTGCGGTCGTTGAGGACGGAGTACACAGGAACTCTGTACTGACTTCCTATGCTGTTCAACTGTATATCAGCGAGTTTCTACCTCAAACAACATCTAGACAATATGCTACGCCGACGATCTTTATGCCCTCGTCCCTGGACCGCAAATGGAAAGAAGTAGTAGGAGACACGTCCCACCCCCCCCCAGATAGTAGAGGAAAGGAAAATATTAATGACGACATGGCCCCCCTAATTGCAGCATATCTCAAGACCTGGAGACTGCAAGCTGAGGCGCATAGCCAAGACCACCGCTACGCCTTCCACCACAACAACAAAGAGGCTCATCGTAAGCTTCAAAGCATAACCGTAACTGGAGCGCCCCCTCGCCATACCAATCCTACACCCAACACATACTTGGGGATGCGCAAAGATCTTCTTGGGAAGGAATCTACGCCACCTCACTACCCGCTTCTATATAAATTCTCACCCCCACTAATTCTCCGTCCCCCACCTTCATACTCTTGTCACCAACTCCCACCACCATCCACCCCCTTTATACCTTTCCCCGCTGTTTTTTCCCCCCCACTACACTTATAATTCCGGCCGACTCTTATCACACTGCCTTTTCAACCTAAAATTCTCTCTCCTTCTCGCTGAGGATTCTTCTACCCCTCCTCCCCCATCTCTACCCATTTTTTCTCTTCCCCCCCCCCCCCCCCTCTCCTTTTATCTTCAACCCCCCCTTTCTCCTTTCTCTTTTTTTTTCTTTTTTTTTTTTTTCCTCCACTTTTTTCCCTTACATACGGCACCGCACCTTCGAGTCTATGCGCCAGGTATCTCGAGGAATAACCTCCTGTGCCGATCCTCTTTGCTGGAGCTTCATGGGGTGCCAAACGGACCTTACCGCAACCCCTGCCTTGTGCTTCTGGTCTACAGCACTCCTTGCTTGAGAATCTGCCGCCCCAGCATGGGTGCAACAGCTCTCACACAAAGAAATGTTTGACACTGTACTCAACGAGACCTTGAGAACCATCACTGTTGGTCGCCTCCGTCCTATCCATCTGAATTCCCCCTATCCAGGTGCTTCCAGGATACACTGCAGCATTCGGATGAGAACACCAGCACGCACAAACTACGGGCATAACTGGCTCCCTTATGCCCTGGACAACCAAGGGAACCCTGCCTGCATAAACACCCCGTCAAAGAATCACACCCAACTCGGTAGGGACAGAGGAATGCGCTCTCGCCGAACTTTCTGTCGACACACGCCGCTAAACTCTCCAGTCCCCATTCAACCATTTACAGAAATGGAATACTGCCTGGCTGATACTCCCCCACAGACCAGACAAATTCTCTATTCAACACCTAAGACAGAAACTACCACCTGCCTTATTTTAGCAATCTCCCACGCAAGGACCTTTTTCCCCATGGGTCACCCTTAAACCGGATTCGCAAACCACGCCCGAGTCGGTCTTTTCAACAGCAATATGCACATGATGGGCCCGGCTGCGGCCCCACTTCGCCAGCCTCGCCACTTTTTGGTCGGCTCTCCATCAAAGGGATGCGGATAACTTCTCAATGACAGTGCCCCCCCTACCTTCGTCTCGCCGGTGGACATTCTCAGACTTCTCTTAACCCCAACCCACACCCCAAACAGTGAGGTTGGCTCCAACGCTTACAACACGTTTTACGCTGTGCCTTCATACCAAGAAAGAAAAAGAAGGATATTTGCCTTCAGGGGCTTGGCTAGGCCGTACCTCCCCGGACCCCCCTAACACTAGGAAACCTCCCGAACACCGGTTCAAAAGAAATGTCATCAATTTGGCGCCCCGACCAGCAAAACCACTTCTATACCACCATTTAAAAAACACATTTCGGGCGGATTCAAATGTTCGCCAATAAACGACGGAACTACTCACCAATGCCCCCCCAACATGTTTTCATCCCCAGTTCGGCAAACACATATTACAACCTTTCCGATACCTTGTGGATGAGGACGGAATGGAACAAGGACATTTTTGGATAAAAATTTCCGCCACGTCCACGACCCCCCACCTTCGTGGTAGGCGATTTAGGTTTTCAAACGCTAATGTACCCCCCCCCCTCTGCTCTTATAAGAAGGTAATACACTACACTCTTGATAGTACCTCCTCCCGTGACCTTACCGTTTTGCACAGTATCCCACTTCGGACCCTTGTTCTCAGCGGTGGAGAAGGATAAGGGTACGTGTTATCCTGTCACCCAGTTACCTAGCAGTCTCACCCTCACCGCACTCTCCCCTCTCGCACCGATCGGACTCTCCCCCACCGCAAAGTCATCTCCATCTCCTTCTGCAAATTCCCGGATGAATGTTCGGAGATTAAAAGTACTGAAACCCATGGGACCTAACCAAGAGCCGACCAACCGATGTGACTGTTTTGGCGTGAGCTACGGATGCGATTTAATGCTGTTTATAGATGGTGTGCCAATAGAGGAATCAATCCGCTTTGTTTGCTCGTGTATGGGCAGGGATGTTTCCTAACAGAATTTTTCCATTGAGGGCTTTGGGCGTCCCAAAGAGTCTATGTGTTACCGAACCGGATTGGGGCGCTCCATCGGGTCTTTAGAGATGGACACAGTGGTCTCTAATAGCCCGATCCTCGCGAATCTACTGAAAGGGCATGTTTATGGTATGTCACCTGGTTTTGCTTACCTTCATCTGGATGTGGGACCTGGCACTAGGGGTTCAAGTTCTAGCACCTAGGAATTTGTGCACTAGAAAGCCGCTGCTAGTCTCCTTCGTTCTGTCTAGGAACTTTTTTTTTTTTTACCACCTAAAAAACATCCACTTAATTTGTATTCTAACTTTTAAATTTTAAATTTGCCTTTTTTGGCACCATTGACGACGGCCCACTTGCGGTGGTCCCAAGGTCCCTGGAGTGTCCACCTACCACGGGCCCCTGTGTTTTCTCGCAAAGAAACTAAGACATTTGTCTTTATGCTAGGCCCAACGTTTCTCCCGGACCTGGCCTTAGCCGCACGATGGCTTAAGGCCAGGACCGGGAGATGAACGAGTCGGCGGGAGGACCGATTACTAGATCCCCAAACTGTCGGGTTTAAGTAAACGTACGTTATTTCCCTGTGATCCTAGCAACATCTCTACCCCGATTAATCATTGCTGGCGAACTACGAGCTGAGCCAGCCCACATGGAGGTCCACCACAATCAAGAACCCCACCCCTTCCTTATGTGATCGCGCGTGCATCTTGATCGTTCCCAGCGCCAATGGGGAAATGCATGTTTCAATGATCCCTAGACCACCCCCAATCTGCCACCATTTTATCCCGACCTTAACAGCCCAGGCCGGCTCGGGGTCTCTTTTTTCATGAGTAGTTTTGCGTCCTCCTTGCATTAAGACTGGGTGATCTTCTCCCCTCCTTTTAGAGGGGTCTGTCCACTAACGTAATGTTGTTCGCATCTGGAACACCAGTCAATTTCTGTCCAAGTCAGACGTGGACGCGTGCCTTCGCGCGCCAAGGATAAGAAGCCCCACCACAGCCGCACAAGTTGATTATGGTCTTGGCTCCAGAAGATTTCAAGCAGGAGGAGCATTGGTCCCGACCCATTAATGGGGAAGATTCGGTGCGGTCCCATCTCTCAACATACTGCCGAATTTGATCGCATCGGTCTGTTAACCTGCGTCAGGGACTCTCCTGCCACTAACTTCCTGTGGGACGACGATGTTCTCCTATTGAAGTCGCTGGCACCCAAAGCGAAGGCAGCCCTGGAACCCAGTAGGCGACACTGGGGGGGCCACAATGCCAGTGCAGTAATGCTGAGCATGTGGCTCTGAATTCCCCTCAACGTATGTCTGCAGCGGCGGGCGCGGAACCATTCCAATGGAGACTCGGCACTAAAAGATCAGTTCCCTGCAAAGCCAACTAAACCTACACCCTGGATAGTAGGCATCCAACCTAACTTTCCAAGCAAAAATTGCCTGTCATGGAACGATTGTGCCCTACTATCTCAAAGAGGGTCTCACCTTTGCCGACAAAAAATCCGTCTACACCTTCAGAAAACTTATGGCCGTTTCTGGGATCTTGTGGAGGGACTTGCTTGACGTAGATTGGACCAATAATACCGCTTGGTTGATTCTAAGGTACAGATACATTATCTAAGTTGATATAATTTTGTGTAAAATATCCAAAAACCTTGGCAGCCATTTATTGGCAGCCATCTTGGTTTGGAATATGCTAGCAGCCTGTAAAAATGCCACGTTTTTCTACCCCAGTGTTAAAATTATAATATATATCACACTTTTGGAACTGTATCACACTGTAAAACTCATTCTATGTATTCTAGAATTGCTTTTACCATGCTTTGGTGGAATTTGGAACCCATTTTGAAAAAAATCAACGTTCCCTACCTGTACCCGCAGATTTTCTGTCCCAATATCAATGATTGGTCCTCACGTTGACCGCCTTCTTCCCTCTCCTCTACTTTCGTTTCTTCTCACCTTTTTCTTTTCTTTTTTCTTCCTAGCGCCCCCTTACCCCCCTTCCCCCTTCCCCTATTTTCCTTTTCCTTTTTTTTTTTCTTTTTAGTTACTAGGATATGCATCACTGATTCAATGTTATTTTTATGTGTCTCGTTTTTTGCCACGATTATATGTTTTTTATAATTTCGTGAAAACCGCTTCTGACGTCGGAGATTCCCGCCCGCTCGCGCCGAAACTCATACTGATCCCAGCGTGACCCCCTTCCCCAGACCCCCGTTTTTATTAGCTCTATTATAGGGCAGTTTATTCAAATATTTTTATGCACCACTCCTCACTTCTCGCCACCCCATGTGTTTTTATGCTTCCAATCTCCAACTCTAAAATAATAAATAAAAAATCATACCACTAAATTTGTGCCTGACTGCGAGTGGGATGTTGAAACGCCACGACCTTTTTAGCCCCCCATCACGTTACACGCACCGACCCTGCACCCCCAGACAACCACGCCCGAACGAGCTCGGCCTTAGGGAATTTATGTAGTTCTTTGTAAACCTTTCAATATCTAAACCATATAACGGATAAGCTCCCGCAAACTACATTACAATGAATCAGCCCCGCCTTCCTTGCCCCTATGAGACGAGTTTGAAATTAATTATATGGCCTCCCGCCGACGCTCCATTGATTTAGGGCCGCAAAACTTCCCCAAGCAATCAAAACTGTCAAGGATTTGGCAGCCATAGTGGCCGCCATCTTGGGATTGAAAAATTGGCTAGCAGCAACTGGCAAATGCAATGTAATGTGTTTCGCCCCAACACAACACAAAACAATAATCTGACATCCAGTTTGTTTGGAAAATGTATCACTTTATATTCACGATTTTATGCCGTGTTAGTATGAATTTATTTTACCATGTGTGGCAAGCCATTTTGGACGCAATTTTGAAAAAAATCCAAAGTTTCCCCAGGCCTGAAACGTCGGCTGTTTTTTTTGGGGAAATTAGACAACATCTTTACTTACTCAAATCAGTTGAAAAAACAGATTTCTTTACAATGTTTTAGAAGATTGTCACAAATCATATATTTGGTTTTATTGCCATTTGGTCTTATCCCATTTGGTCTAATAGCCCTGTGGTCTAACTCCAAATTTCGTCTAAACAAAATATGTCTAATACCAATTTGTCTATTATAGCCCAGTGTTTTTAGCCTCTAACTATCCAATTTACCCTACGACCCTACACCACCCACCAGATGTCTTATCCACTTGGTCTAATGCCCATTCAGTATAATACCCATTTCGTCTATTTGCCTTTGGTCTAATGTAGCCATACAAACTACCATTTGGTCTCAACCATTTGGTCTACATATCCATTTCGGTCTAATATCTAGTTGGTATAATATCCATTTGGTCTAATATCATCTTGGTCTAATACCCAATTTGGTCTAATACGCATTTGTTTGCTAATCCTAATCTCTTTCTTTGAAATATTTGTAAACCACAAATAATTTTTGTTTTTTTAAATCATTTGATTTTATAATTTTATTGAAAAAAAATATCTGGCACCAATTGCATTGCCCCACCTCAGTATGCCATCCTCAACATCATAATCATCTGCTGCAGGGAGAGCAGCGACCACATCGGTTTCCCTCCAGCTAGGCTACAGCGGTCATTAGCCATTTTTAGCAGTTGAATGTTCCTTTTAGATGTTCCTGTCCTTGGTCTCCCAGGAGATTTCGACGAATGTTTTGCAGACACAGTGTTCGTTGCGTCCAGGTTTGCTCTTTGCATGGTCGCGTTTCACCATACAGCCCTGGTTATTAGTATTCATTCTTATTTCTACAGTTGATGAGTCCTGGCTCTTTTTCCAGGGGGCTTGGATTCAGGTCGCATGTGTAGACTTAATCTATCTATCTAACGGCCCATGCCGACCGAGGAGATGCTGTTAACCATGTAGCGCCAAATGTCCCTGTTGGTCATTAGGTTGGGAGTACAGATGGATCCGTGGATGCATGGCTCTCGCAGCAATCAACATCAATGTGTAGTCCCTTAAAGGGGCGACGGACCCCCTGTTTTTGTGTTTGTTTTATATGGTAACTTTCACAACACGTTGTGTGACGTCCCCTTTTCTGAGACTACTTGGGTCAAGTCGCACCCGATGACAGTTGACCGGCACTTATTTCGTGCACGGCGTTGGGCAACTCATGAGGATGAAATTGGGGGAGATCTCCACCCCTTATCTGGTTTGCGTCATTGTGCTCATTTTGCCAGGATATTGTTTGTATACTCGCTCATTTTAAGAATGTCTTGGTTTGAGGTTGCCATCCAGTCTATCCTGTAGCCATGTCTTCATGGTCAGTTTTTAAGGTCTCCAGCCCATCCATATAAACACTTTTTGATGACTCTACTACATTAAGGCTATAAAGTTTTTTTTTTCGTTCCATGCTTGGTTGAATGATCCACCCGCCCCCCGATACCAGACTCGCCATAACCTCGGGTAGTATGTAGTGATTGCAAGTGCATCCAGCGTGTCCTTTGCGTGACAGGAAGTTTTTTTCTTGCTGTCGGCAACATAGGACCCTAGATTCTTGAAGTCCTTGACCTCGTTGAGTTGGCTACCAGCCTTAAGGATTGACTTGATGGTGTGAGTTGCGTACTTTGTCTACTTGTTTGATGTTCAACTAAATACGGTAAAAGGCTTTTTGTATACCTAATAATGATTTGTGAATTTTTTCCTTTATGTCCTTTGAGACTTTTATTTGACCCGTCCCTTTTTTTCTTACTTTGGAGATCGGGTTTCGTTTTGACAAGAATAAGACCGATGTATCTCCCTGCAGGTACCCCGCAAGAGGCGACTTAAAGGGATCCCTGAGGGTTCAGGGTTAAGAATTGGTCTGTTTTACTGCTGCATGTCATAAGACCTCGTTCTAATGTCTTTCTATACTCATGATGCGTTTTCACTCGACGGTCATTTTTCACTCGTGACCTGAGAGTGAGAGTAGAGTTATATTGTTTTACGGACCGATCTTTTTCGTATTCTTTTTATTGTTCGAGAAATGGTTCTTGTATCATCCACTGTTTTAATTTGCCCTTTTTTCAATTGTCCTGATGATAATTCTACTTGCCTATTTTTAGACCTGCTTATGGATTTGACATTTTATTTGTATATCATTCTTGTTTCACTAAAATGACTGACGTAGACACAACACCTTTATGCTTCGTCTATGTACAAGACCAACTTCATCCAATAATGCCTCCCCCCCCCCCTTTACGTGGTCGCTCTTCTAGTCATGCCTTTTTCGAGATCTAAAACTTATTGGCTCGACGGAAATCTGCACTCAATGCCTCTCTTTCCTCTTTCCCGGTGTGCCATAAATCGTGCAACCACTTGCCGCAATCATACTTTTTTCCCCTCTCTTCGTGCTTATTATTTATGCGCGTTCTTTGCAGCTCTCCTTTTATCGTCTTCTTTTTTTTCCGTGCACTCAATATTGGACTTCTCACATGCTAGATCACACCCAATGTCCCGCTATATAGTTGGTGTCCTTAGTCAGGTTTGCCCCCGTGCCTAGGAATTTGCCTTTTCCTCTCTCGCATCTTACAGGGGCTTTCTGTCCTAGTGTTTTCCACCCCTTGGTTGGACCTGTTGCTGTGCTCGTTTTATTATAAACAATGCCCACGCACCCTACGAATAATGTGCTGGGGATATAGGTCCATGTATTTTTAGCTAGTCTGCCCCCTCCTTTTCCCCCTCCTCAGCTATTAAAGCGTTTGATTTCAAAGCCCCCCTTATTATGTGTTATCGCGCATCTTTCCTATGTGAAACCATAACACACCCACTATTAGCCCCCCCCCGATCAACAATAACACACATTATTGAAAAACCTTGTCTCGGTTTTATCCCAACTTCTATTTTTGTACCCCCCCGGGTGGGTCAAGCTCAGCGCAATATCACCTTGGAGTCTTTTTTCTTTCTTGTCTCAGGAGTGTCAAAGAAGTGGTAAATAGGTTTTGTGTGCATACACAGATAAATATATTTTGACTATTTTTTCTGCCTACGCCCAGAGCTTGTGCAAGGTATCAATACAAGAAAAAGAACTGTCCATAGTCATACCCATGTGAGCAAGATTAAAAAAAAACCTTTCCTTACAGACCTCAGGAGAGCTGTACCAAAAATGAAATACCCAGCTTTAGATCACCTATTCTTGGATTTGCTGTTTTTCTGACCACCATTACATACATAACAATAAAATAGTTTCATTCTTACGTGAGCTTTACGTATTATATAGAGCTCTTCGGTTTCCCCTCATCCAGCGCCCCTGCACCACACCCCCGCAGGACCCCACTTGCAATTTTCTGCCTCGTCTTGAAGTTTTACAGGCTTTTTACTGCAGTTAATTTAGTTCCGTGGTTTTACTGTGCTGTGGTTTTGGGCCCATTACACCATACAGCTACATAGACAAGCTAGCACCCATTCAAAGAAAAGTAACTCGAGTTCTCTTTTACAGGAAAGCTAGCAGATGGGGGAGCGCCTACTTTATGTCGTCATATCTGTTGAATACTCTGCTTATAGGCATTACGTCACTGAGTTTGGTTTGCTTGGAGTGGCTAATTTGTTCAAATTTCAGCATTTACAACTTTTGTTTTAAAAACTGGTGCACGTCTTCACCTTTGAGCGCTCGCGGGATTTTTTTTTCGCAAAACGTCGCATCTCAAATGTCATATTTATGCATTGGAGAGCAAGAAACTATTTTTTCTTAAATTTCTGTGTTTTGTTAGTTTCCCAGACTTAGGGAAAAGTACACAAGTTGATATTCGTAACGCTGATTCTTGTCAAAGAATTGCCCTTATGATCCCTCTTTAGGTGCTTGTGTCGTGTGATTAACCCTAATCCTCGGTATAGTGTTGGTGCAATTCAACCTTTACGGTTTTACCCCCCTAGTAAAACACGGGTTACCAAGAAGGGTGGTTATCATGCCCCGCCGGAAAATTCGTTCTAACAGTACTGATGCTTATGATTTGATACCAGTGGGGTAACTATGGTTATCCACTTTCATCTGTACAAAAAAGTACCAACTAAAGTATGACGTCACCGTAACGCCCATATAAAGTCCTGCGAGCCGGGAAGAAATTGTGATTCATTTAAACCGAACTAGTATAGGTACCGCGACTCCATCCCCACTTGTCTTTACTGGGATTCGATTTTAAAGTGATGGAAATCGGAGTTGGACCTCCATGTGTTTTTTTAAGTTCTCAATGATGGCATGCAATTGACTACTATATTACAAAACAAAAGAGTTTAGAGGACACTGTGAATAATAGGTGGCAACGTCCTCCCCCCAACCTGGACTTGACAGCATCCACCCGGGGAATGTGTACCTTCACATTTTTTCTGTAGACACGCCGGGAAGGCACTCTTGACGAAAGTTGTGCATTAATTTTACGCCGCACAGGAGGAAACAAGGGAAAGTCACTAGGGGGTGGCAAACTCGCAAGCTGAGGGGTAAAGCACTATCAGTGATTTGAAAAAAATTTGAAATTTGCAGGAATAGCTTCAAAGTGAAGGATATAAGTCTATTAGATTTCATAAAGTACCTTTTTCAGCCTGTAGAAATTGACAGAAAAGGAAATAAAAAAAGGCAGTTGCAGTGTTCCAAAATCCGAATCTCCATTCAATTACGTTAGGACCGTCCCGTTTTCTGTAGTAAGTGTCGAACGGACAGTAATGACTCAACATATCCGATGCTGTCCTTATTCTTTAGTTGCTTCTGGTTTATCATTTGCAGGGTTGTTAGGCTACCTGTTACTGTAAAACACGCAAAAATCTGCATTTTTGATGATTTTGTCGATTTGCTGATTTAGCAAATCACTGATAGTGTCTCTTTAAGAAAACATATATGTGGTACGAGCAGAAATAATGCATACAGTAAGGTTTTTAATGGCTGTTGTTGCTTAAAATAGGATAGACCAGCTTGCATTGGGTTTTCTACATGGGCTATATAATAATTTTGCTATGTGGAAAAAAAAAATTGAATCTTTTCCTGGCTTTTTGCTAAAGCCAGATGACAATATTTATTATTTTGGCCGTCCGCCGATTTTTCACCTCAAAAAGGTCAGGCGTTGTCACACCTAAAGGGTGACATGGATAATTAGACTGGTTTTAAGGCAGGGCACCATGAAAATACATTGTTAGAAACCAGGGTGTGATTTTAGGCATTTAGTGGAGTACCTGCTATTAGTTACATTGAATTGTGTAATAAAAACCACCAGTGTAGGAAACCCTGGAAGACAACAGGATGTGAAACCTGAAAAAGTCAGAAAATGTGTTGTATATCATATATAGTAGGGCTATGCAATTAAAGGGGAAACAGCTTGGATGTGTTCGGTTTTTCCTAGTAAACACCAAACTATTGGACAAATAAACAAACCATGAAAAATTATATGTTATTCCCAACTTCTAGGTAAGGGTGGGTGTCAAAGTCAGCAAACTTGGATGTCAGGAGAGAGGGAACAGGATGATCAACCGAAGTTTGTAAATAGGTTTGTGTTCCATACACAGATAAATATATTTTTATATTTTTTATGCCTTATAAGAGCTTTGTGCCTAGGTATCATACAAGAAAAAGTTAAAGTAACCTGCACTAGTCCACCCCATGTGCGCAAGATATAAAAAAAACCTACATGTCAGGAGTTTCACACAAAATGAAATACCAGACATTTGAAGAGAGTTTATGACCATTACACACAACAAAACATAGTTCACTTACGTGGCTTTCGACTGCTGACGCAAAGTCTATCAAACGCTAGTGATCTGCATGGTCACATGCGACCCTGTGTTGTATGGGACGGTCATGTGACAAGATGTTGTGGTAAAACGGTGGAGTCGTGGCGCCCTTTGTCTTGGTGAGGTTGCTGACGTGCCTGTAGATTAATTGCTTCTCTAAATCCGTTCACTAGCAGTTTGATAAGACTTTGCGTCGCAAGTCGAGAAAGCTCCGTAGAGTGAACTATTTTGGTGTGTGTAATGCGTCATAACCGCATTCAAACATGTCAGACCACAACGGATCTAACTTCTACCAACGTACCCAGAGACATATTTATAATATTATATTATTATTTAAATAATCCAAATTCTGTCGTTTTTACATAATTTTTTTATTTACACTTCGACTTAGCACTGAAATGTTAGTGAAAAAATAACATGGCTGCCTTTTGTGAGGGAAAAACAAATCACAAAATTTCCAAGATTTCCAATGAATATTGTATAATTTACTACGTACCAATTATTTCTGCATTTTTATTTCAGTTTAGATGATTATTTACGGAGCACCTAAGGGGCATCGTAAAAAGGAAAAAATATTTTCGCTAATACGTTCAACGAATTACTAAAACCGTTCAAAACAGATTAGGATCCGTTTCAAAAAAGATTACTAATCGTTTCAACGGATTAGTAAAATCCGTTCAAACGATTACCTAAACTGTTCCAACGGATTAGTAATCCGTTCAACGAATTACTAATCGTTCTACGTAATTACTAAATCGTTAAAAAGGATTAGTAATCCGGTTCAAAGAAAATGGTTGTTAACCCTACCGAAGTCCGAAAGATTATCCCATGGATTATCACTTTCCGATTTGTTTAGGTGCTTATAAAACGTACGTGCAAAATGCAATTAAGAAGGGATTTTAATATTAGACAAAATAGTGACGCTTTTTGATCACCTAAAAATTGACAAATAATAAAATGTTGGAAATTATTTTTCAGTGATTAAAGAGGAAAAAAACAACAAAAAAGATTGGAAAGGTTTTGAATTGTAACAGGCGATGAGACAAGTTCAAAGATACTTTTGTAAAGGCCCAAACAAAACCAAAAATAAACACAAAAACATTGTTGGGGGGTTCCGGCGTTGGATGTTGACAAATTTTTTTAACAATCTCGCAATTGTCTTAAAAAGGCCTGTCAAAAATATAACATTTAAATACTTATCACCGGCAATTTGTTGTTCAAAATCGATAGTATACCCTTCCGTCTTTGTGTCAAAATGGTTAGGTAGCAGAGTTACGCCTTCGGACTTAAACAAAAATCGGATTGGGTTAGGAATGCGGGAAACGAATTACTAAATCGTTCAACGGATTAGTAATCGTTCAAACGAATTGCTCAATCGCCCCAGCCCTCCAACCCGGATTAAGAATCCGTTTCAAACGAATTACTAAACTTGGTCAAACGGAGATTAGTAATCCCGTTCAAAACGAATTACTAAATGTTTCAAATGGATTAGTAATGACGACTTACCTGTGAGTTAGGAAATGACGAACCTTAATGACGAGGATTAATTGATGACTTACATGACGTGTTCCATGTGGGGCGGACAGGAACAATGGTCAAGCTCAATGGGACAGGGACAATGAGGACAAGAACAGCGGGGAGACAGGAAACAATGGGGTCATGAACAAGGAACAGAGATAATATGGGGTCATGAAACGGTGGACAAGGGCAATGGGTTCAAGAAGAAAGGACGGACAGGGACAATGGGTCAAGAAGGGGGGAAAGAGGGAAAGAGATATGGGGGTTAAGACAGATGAACAGAGAGAAATAGGTCAATAACTGGGAACAGGGGCCATGGGGACAGGGGCAAGGCGTCAAGAACAGGGGGACAGGGACAATGTGGTGAAGAACGGGGGAGAAAGGAAGGGACCATGGGGGTAATCGGGTCAAAGAACTGGGACAGAGACAATGGGGTCAAGAATGGGAACAAGACAATGGGATACTCAAGAACGGGGGCGGAACAATGGAGTATTAACATTAGGGAAAGGGACAATGCGGCGAGAACAATGGGGGACATGGAAACAATGGGGTCATGAAACAATGGGAGAGACCGGACACATTGGGTTAAGGGGTCAAGAACAATGAAGGGACAGGGACATGGTGTCATGAAACAGGTGGACAGGGAAAATGGGGCTCATGAACATAGGGACAGGGATACTGGGTGGTTCAGTACAGGTGAGACAAGGAACAAAGAGCAAGAAAGGGACAGGGCAAGGCTGTCAATTGAACAATGAGAGGACGGGACAATGGGGTGGTAAGGGTAATGAACAATGGAGGACGGGGATAATGGTCATGAACAGGGGGAAAGGACAATGGACAGGGACAATAAGGTCAAGACATGGTAACAAAGGGGTCAGAACATGAAAGTGGCACGGAAAAAAGGGGTATGAACAATGGAGGACAGGTACAATGGAGTACATGAAACGGGGACAGGGGACAATGGGGTTAAGAACAAGGGGATATGAACAGGGGCACATGGACAATGGGGGTATGAACAAGGGGACCAGGGACAATGGGGTAGTAAATAGGTTCAAGAAAACTGGGGGACAGGGCCAATGGGTCAAGAAACGGAGGGCAGGGACACAATAGCATCAGGGAAGGGGAAGGGAAAATGGGATCAAGAAAAGGGGGGCAAGACAATGGGGTCAAGAAGTGGGGACAGGGACAATTGGGGTAAAGGAACAGGGGGGAACAGGGACAATGGGGTCAAGAAGTGGGTGGACATGGATCCCTGTCCCCCTGTTCTTGACCTCTTGACCCCATTGTCCCTGTCCCATGTCCCTGTCCATTGTCTCTGCTTCCGTTTTTCACCCCACGGCTCCTGTCAGTCGGGACCCATTGCCCATGTCACTTATGTTCATAACCTACAGTAGCATGTCCACCTTTTCTTGACTCGACCCCCATTGTCCCTGTCCCTTTCATTGTTATTTACAACTTGACACATTGTCCCTGTCCCTTTCATTGTTCTTGACCCTTAACCCCATTGTCCCTGTACAAAAATGGTTCAGGACCCCATTGTTCCTGTCCCCAGTTCTTGACCCCAATTGTCCCAGCCTCCTCTGTTCTTGACCCCATTATGTCTGTCCCCATTGTCCATGACCCTTCAGTACCCCATCTCCCGATCCCTGTTCCTAAAAGTTCTTGACCCTATTGACCCCATGTCACTTATGTTCATACCTCAAGTTAGGCATGTCCCCCTTTTCTTGACTCGACCCCCATTGTCCCTGTCCCTTTCATTGTTCTTGACCTCTTATCCCCATTGTCCCTGTCCCTTTCATTGTTCTTGACCCTTAACCCCATTGTCCCTGTACAAAAATTGTTCATGACCCCATTGTCCCTGTCTCCCCTCTTCTTGACCCCATTGTCCCAGCCTCCTCTGTTCTTGACCCCATTATGTCTGTCCCCATTGTCCATGACCTCATTACCCCATTGTCCCTGTCCCCCTGTTCTTGACCTCTTGACCCCATTGTCCCTGTCCGCCAATGTTCATGACCCCATTGTCCCTGTCCGCCAATGTTCATGACCCCATTGTCCCTGTCCGCCAATGTTCATGACCCCATTGTCCCTGTCCGCCAATGTTCATGACCCCATTGTCCCTGTCCCTCAATGTTCATGACCCCATTTTCCCTGTCTCCCCAGTTCTTGACCCCATTGTCCCTGTTTTCCCTGTTCTTGACCCCATTGTCCCTGTCCGCCAATGTTCATGACCCCATTGTCCCTGTTCCCCACTTCTTGACCACATTGTCCCTGTCCCCAATATTCATTGACCCCTATATTCCCCAAGTTTTTGACCCCATTGTCCCTGCTCCCTTGTTCTTGAACCCATTGTCACTGTCTTCCCCCTTCTTGACCCCATTGTCCCTGTCCCTTTCATTGTTCTTGACCCCATTGTCCCTGTCTCCCCTCTTCTTGACCCCATTGTCCCTGTCCCCCTGTTCTTGACCTCTTATCCCCATTGTCCCTGTCCGCCATTGTTCATGACCTTCCTGCCCCCCCATTGTTCTTAAACCCATTGTACCTGTCCCACAGTTGTTGACCCATTGTTCCTGTCCCAGTTTCTTGAACCCCATTGACCCTGGCCGCCTCGTCTTGACCCCATTGTCCCTGTCCGCCATTGTTCATGACCCCAATTGTACGTCCCGTTTTTAACCCCATTGTCCCTGTCCCCCCCAGTTTTGAAAAAACTCCATTGTTCCTCCTCCCTGTTCTTGACTCCATTGTCCCTGTACACCCAGTTCATTGCACCATTGTCCTTCTCCTGTTTCTGCTGCCCCGGCTTGACCCCTCTGCCCCTGTCCCACTTGTTCTTAACCCCATTGTCTATGACCCTGTTCTTGACCCCATCGTCCCCTGTCCCCCCTTGTTCTTGACCCCATTGTGTTGGTGTCCCCCTCTTTTGCTTTTTCCCCCTGTCCCTTCATTGTTCTTAATCTTATCCCAATTGTCTCTCCCCCTGTTCTTCACACCATTGTCTCTGTCCCCCTGTTCTTGACCATTTGTCCCTGACCCCATCCCTGTCCACTTCGTGTTGCCTCCATTGTCCCGTCCCCGTTCCTGACCCCACTGACCCCCCCTTGTCCAACCTTTTCTTAATCCCATTGGGTCCCCTGCCCTGGTCCTTGACTTCATTGTTCTTGACCTCTTATCCCCATTGTCCCTGTCCCTTCCCACTGTTCCCTGACAATGTTCTTGACCCCATTGTCCCTTCCCTGTTCATGTCCCCCTATTCTTTACCACCCCATTTCCCTGTCTCCCCCTTTTCATTACTTCCATTATCCTGTCCTCCATTGTTCATTAACCCCATTGTCCGTGCCACTTCAATTCTTCATGACCCCATTGTCCTTGTTCGTGACCTATGTCTGTCCCATTGTCCCTGTCCCCCGTTTATGACTCATATCCCTGTCCTCCATTGTTCATTAACCCATTGTCCCCGTCCTCTCATTGTTCATGGACACCATTGTCCTGTCCCCGTTCTTGCTCTATTGTTTCATTGACCCACTGTTACATTAACCCATTATCCTGTCCCAGTTGATCATGACCCTTTGTCCCTGTCCCCGTTTTAGTTACCTCATTATTCTTGACCCATGACCTCGTTGTCCCTATTGTGTTTGATCCCATTGTCCTGTACCCTCTGTTCTTGACCCCTTAACTGCCATTGTCCTGTCCCCATTGTTCATCGCCGCCCATTTTTTGTCCCTGTGCCCATTGTTCATCGCCCCATTGTCCCCTTTTTTTCCCAATTTTCATGAGTCCATGTTCCTTCCCCGTTCTTGATCCCATTGTCCTTGTTCCCAGTTCTTGACCCCATTTCTCTGTCCCCAGTTCTTGGCCCGATTACCCATTTCCCTTTCTCCCCTGTTCTTAACCACATTGTCCCTGTCCCCCCTGGTCTTGACCCCATTGCCCTGTCCCTTTCTTTTGGAACCCATGTCCTTGTCCCCCGTTCATGACCCCAATATTATCCCTGTTCCCATGCAGTTCATGACCCATGGGTCCCTGTCCCAGCGCTGTTCTTTACGCCTCATTGGCCCTGCCCATGTGCTTGATCCCATTGTCCTGTCCCCCCACATGGGAACACGTCAGGTATTCATCAATTATCCCGTCCATTAACTCGTCAATTTCCTAACTCGACAGGTAAGTGTCATTCCTAATTCGTATGAACAATTTAAGGTAATTCGTTTGAACGGATTACAAATCCGTTGGAACGGAATTACTAATCCGTTTAAAATGGGTTTAACTAACCGTTGAACGATTTAGTAATTCGTGTGAACGGATTACTAATCCGTTGAACGATTTAGTATTTCGTTTTGAACAATTTAATTAATTCGTTCGTTTGAATGGATTACTAATATCCGTTTGAACGATTTAGTAATTTTCGTTGAACGGATTACTAATCCGTTGTTGAACGATTTGTAATTCGTTTGAACGGATTACTATTCCATTTGAACGATTTAGTAATTCGTTTAGAACGGATTACTAATCTGTTTTAACGGATTACTAATACGTTTAAACGATAACTAAATCCGTTTTGAACGATTTAGTAATTCGTTTGGGAAAAAACGGAAATTACAATCCTTTGAACGACTTATAATTCGTTTGAACGCTTACTAATCCGTTTTAACGGATTATTAATCCGTTTGAACGATTTAGTAATCGTTTGAACAATTTAGTGAATTCTTTTTGAACGGATTACTAATCCCGTTGGACCGATTTTAGTAATTCGTTTGAACGGATTACTAATCCTTTGAACGATTTAGTAATTCGTTTGACAGATTTAGTAATCCCGTTTGAACGGATTACTAAACCGGTTGAACGATTTAGTAATCCGTTTGAACGGTTATTAATCAGTTTGAACAATTTAGTAATTCGTTTGAACGGGAAAATTAGCGAAAAAAATATATTTTTACGATGTCCCTTAGGGGCTCCGTAATATTATTAAATAGAATATGTGAAATAAACCATGGAAAATTATTATTCTGAAAATGACAGAAACACCATGACAAAAGATATGTGTTAGCAGTGATCTAGTGTGACACTCCTGTGTCCGTTTTGTTCCGAAATTGGCAATAATTAGCATAAATTTTTGCTAATAAAATGAAATTTCTCCTTTCATCCCCACAAAATATTTAGGGAGATTTTTACTTATACATCTTTTTAAAACCATCGCTTTACAAGAAATAAAATGTATCTACATACTATTTTCCCGTGTCGTGCAACAAAGTCGTTCTACCAGTTAACGACTTTTGATGCACTCAACAGAAATTCATTTTATTGCAACAAAATCGATCTACCCCTAGATAGGCCTAGTTATTTAATACTAACCTAACTCTGCAATATATTGAGACTGTCCCACCTGAATGTCTATCAATTAAGGCGTAATGATCTACTTTTTCATATTATATAAATAACTCAATTTCGCCAAAAAGGTCAGTTACGACTTTGTTGCACTCACATGACGAAACAATCTTTGATAGCATGTTGAGGTAGAAAATGTAAAGTGTTTATCTTTAGTTGTTGGACCAAAATAATCATACACTAACTTTTTAAAAGGCGTTTCAAATAAATTTTTTTCCACACACTAACCCTAACGCCACCAAAACACCAAAAACCCCAATGCACTGAGTGAGAAAAATGCACAAGTCCCGAATGCTGCAATGACGTCATCGAACGAAGACACATACGGGCACGAAATCGATGGCACACCGCCGTAGCGTGATATCCACAGGCATGGGAGTGGGACCACCTGGGTTCGAGACCAACCTGAGTGTCCATCTTTTCTCTTTCCCCTCTCCCTTATTCCTTATCCTTCCCTCCCGGGAGATAGAGATAGATACATACTTCTAAAAGATATACAGATGTCCCAATAAAAACTATACGATCAAAGATTAATTTTTTTTGGTCAAAAATTTTAAAAGTTCATCTCAATTGGAAATTTACTGATTCTTTTTAATTAGGAGTGTTCCAGCTTTCATGATATTTTTTTAGTTGGTGTAATTTGGGGGTCCGGTTCAGGAATTATGGCTAATTATCTGAAGGCGTTGAAAACCTGTGGGCCAGTTTCGGCTTTTCTGATATCAACAAGTTGCCATTGAAAATCACCTTCAAGACATTCTTTATTGAAATGAAAAATTAAAAAAGTAGATCAAGTGCTTGCTTCTTTGATTTAAACGTAATTTAAATAACTTTATAAGGTCCATTTTGCAAATGATACATGTAGCAATTGGGAATTCAATTCTAACAAAACAGGTCCTTGGTTGTTTGCCTCAGCTTTACTCCAGGTTTCAAGCAGAAGGTAGAACCATAAAGACACCACAACTTGCAGTAATGAAACTAACTGAGCTCTTTGACACAATCATCCTTTCCTTTATGCTCCTTGTGTGAACCCTGACTTCTTCATCATATTCCTCCCTGGCATCTTGGAGAAGTGGGAATAGGGGGAAGGGTAAGTTTCCCTCCACATTTAAGAGCGTACAGTATTGTCCACACAACAGCTGTAGACAAGTGTTGTCCACACAACTTGCTGTAGACTTGTTTACCTTAGTTTCACAGTCAAAATTCCCCAATTTCCCTGCATTTCATGAATTATTGTCCCCCTGAGATGTCTCTCATTTCACACATTCCACCACAACATATAATTTCTTCTAGTGGCTTTTCACTGAAAATAATATTGGATTAGTTCAATGCATGATAATACATTCACTCTGATCTGTACAGATTCTTTTGTTTGAAAAGGGTTTATATCCCACAATGATGCTACACGCTTTATACCTTAGTTTCTTGAACCTTCAAGGTTGAACCTGGCCCAAGTGGTATTTTAATCCTCTGTGTTCAACTGAAAATAAATCTCCGCTTAGAGTCCCATCAATTGGATGGAATAAAAGCGACGATTTAGCTTAGGATCTGTCTAACAAATAAAGTCAAAATATCTGGCAAAAAATGCACAGATATATTTGTTATAACTTTTTAGTTTGATTGTATAGTTTTTATTGGGACAGTCTGTAAGATAGGGGCCATTTTTTCTTACTCGCCCTGTATAATTAAAGTTACGACCATTTTACATAGACGTGTGAATTTCACATTTGTCCCATATTTGCATTGTGTTCCAGGGGAAAGCAAAGTAGGTGCATCCTACGGTCAATTAAGGTACCATACAAAACACACCAAGGATAAAAAATGATACAAGAGGAGCCAAGTATACCAACTTAATGTAGGGAACAAGATTAAGACAAACTAAACTAAAGCAGAATGCACACCATTTTTTTCATACAAGAATATGCAACCACAGACAAAGAACCACAAAACTGACATGGAACGTACGGCAACGTTCGATGACAAATGTAGTCATTTCCAAACCCTATCATTTATAGAAGGAATATCCCTACTCTGACCATACTTACTGTATGGAGGTGGATGTCGCATATGAAAATAGAGAAACAGATTTAATTATTTTATTATTGAAATCATGCTTTAAAAACACGGTCATAATGCACTTATTTTTTCTCTTTTCTTACTTTTTCTTCGTTCTTTCAAAAAAAAAATCTTGATCGCCTGATTAAAGCCATAAAATATCATGGATATAAATATTAGACCAAATGGATATTAGACCATATGAACATTAGACCAAATGGATATTAGACCCAATGGGCATTAGACCAAATGGGTATTAGACCAAATGAATATTAGACTAGATGAATATTAGACCAAATGGATATTAGACCAAATGGGTTTTAGACCAAATGGATATTACACCAAATGGATATTAGACCAAATGGGTTTTAGACCAAATGGATATTAGACCAAATGGATTTTAGACCAAATGGATATTAGACCAAATGGATATTAGACCAATTGGCATTAGACCAATTCGGTTATAGACGATATGGATATTAGACGATATGAGTTTTAGACCAGCTGAATATTAGACTACATGGCTAATTAGACTAAATGGTTTTTAGCCTAAATGGTTATTAGTCTAAATGGTATTAGACCAATTGGAGTTAGATAAAATAGCCATTAGACCAATTGGGATTAGACCAAATGGCAAGTCACCCTAATTTTGGGTTACTATTGGGATCATTTTCTTTTTAGAAATATGCACTTTTTATATTGTGTCCTACACCAGTGTGTAATAAGTTACGATAGAAAATATTTTCCATTACGATACTCCGTGCCCAATACAATTTAAAGAGCATTAGTTATGGTACTCTACGGATGGCTAAAGGAGGCACGTGTTGTGAGGGTCACTGCATGGGAGCTTGCTGATGGATTGGTGCGTATAAGTGTTAGAAGTCCAAAAGTTCGTGTGACATTCACCAATCGCACATGCTCAGTTCGATTAGCAATAAGCAGGGTTTTTTTCGGTGATTCGGCTTTCTGGGCCCAAGAACTTTGTACTTATTCTGGGGAGTACGCGTGATTTGTCCTCATGCCACAAAAATGACGGCCAAAATTATCTCGGTTGTATTGGAAATATCTCTATAGTTTCTTGTTAGATTTCTCGGTTGTTTCATAATTTTAAACATTTGCGCTTAGGAATTAGATTGGCATGTACCAAAATGTCACCAAAATACAAAATCACCGGCGAAATATAACAAATGTAATAAAAAGTGGTTGTCTTTGCTTTGCCACATAGGGTCATAAATGAGAATCCTATTCTCAAAGTTTAGGGATGAAGGTTTGAAGATGTTTTTCTATAGTGTAAAGTGTGTTGAAATATAATTTTTGGGTCCAACCTCTGGGAACTGTGGGGAATATTGTAAAATAAGGGGGTAAAATTAGTACAGGGGGAAAATGGAAATCAAGCCAAATTGTGTTTAAATGTACACCAATGTACACCACATCTTGATCAAATTTCCTTCCCAAGACCTAATTTGTCATAGGTCATCGCATGCTTTTGTGAAGTTAAAAATAGTAATCGTTTTATGTGTCTGACTTTTTGCAGCTTTGCAGCAAACAGTAATGATAGAAAAATGACCGTATACGTGCATCTTAACACCATAGATTGTATATCACTATTTATTGGAAGAAGCAAGTGGGGGAGATTGGGAAGGCGATATCTACGAGTGTGAGGTAATTCCGATCATTCCCTTTTTACGGGGACAAAACCAGATTAAAAACTTGGCTTACTGCTATTACTAGTACTACATACTATTTATAAGAGTGTTATTTTTTGGGAATTGCTGTACGTGTTGGCACACAGTGATGTCAAAGAAAGTCCGCCCCTGCAAGTTATGTGGGTTAGTAAACACAAACAAGCTATGCGGAAGTCTGGGTTCGTTTCATAAAACACAAATATCGCTTTCTAATGCTTAAGTTCTACTGGATTTTGCCATATTTGCCCTAAAGCAAAGACAGATTAGTCGGGCTACATGTAGGTGAGACCACAATAAAATTATCTTGGCCACCAGCACCTGCTTAGAGAGGGAGCACTGACCTGGGTCAAACATCATCGTTCATCCCCACTACAGAAAAAGGTTCGACACCTTTGGCAGTTGGTATGGACCTGATATCAGTGCTAGGTAGTTAGTACTCTCAAATGATGGTGTCAGTTTTTCAATAGGGGCTTACACAGGGGTCAAACTTTTAAAATGCTTCAAACATGTTGAAAATAAAGGTATGGCCCTTTAATGGGTAAATACAGTAATAGTACCACAATTTGTAAACGATGGAATGACCCTTTAATTGGTAAATTAAAGAAGGGAATGACTAATGGGTAAATGATAAATGGTAAATGAGAATGGGTCTTTTATAAGGTAAACGAAGGAATGGCCCTTTAAATTGGTAAATGAATGAATAGTCCTTTAATTTGTATAATTGAATAGCCCTTTAATTTGTAAATGGCTCTTTAAAAGGCAAATAAAGAAATGGCCTTTTAAAATCTAAATGAATGGCCCTTTAATTCGTAAATGAAGGAGTTACCCTTTAATTGGTAAATTGAAGGAATATCCCTTTAATTGATAAATGAAGGAATAGCCCTTTAATTTTTAATTGATGGAATGTTCCTTTAAATGCTAAATGAAGGAATGGCCCTTTAACTTTTAAATTGAAGGAATAGCCCTCTAATTGGTAAATGAAGGAATAGCTCTTTAATTTGTAAATGATGGAATAATCCTTTAATTTGTTAAAGCAGTAGTATTCCTTTAATTTGTAAACGATGAGATGCATATTCAATTGGTAAATAAATGAAGGGGATGATTGACCAATTGGTAAATGACGGAATGGTCCTTTAAAGGGTAAATGAAGGAATAGCCCTTTGATTGTTATAGAATGGCCCTTTAAAAGTTAAATGAAGGATTGGCCCCACCCCTATCAGACCCAGGGATGACCCTGGAGGAATGAATAATACTGTTATAGTAGGGGCTTCCCTCCCTACAATATACCTAAGTTTGGCTACTCAAGCTCATCTACAAAAAACGATATGGCCAAATGTTGACCTTTTTGTGCAATGTTGACATTTTTAAGTTTCCCCAACATCTTTCAGACCCAGAGGAGGAACCAGGGGAATGAATTTACGTGGTTAGTAGGGGCTTGTGCCTAGTTGGCTACTCTAGCTCATCTAGAAAAAAATGGCCAAATGTTGACCTTTTTATGCAATGTTAACCTATTTTTACGTTTTCTCATCCCCTGTCTGACCCAGGGGAAGACCCCGGGGAATGAATTATATGGTTAGAAGGGGATTGTGTCTTCCTACAATATGCATACGTTTTGCTACACTAGCTCATCTAGAAATATGTTGCCGCCAAATGTTGACCTTTTTGTGAAATGTTGACCTTTTTTGTTTCCCCACCCCTGACAGACCCAGGGGAGGACCCTGGGGGAAGAAATTATATGGTTAATATGGGCTTGTGCCCTCCTACAACGCACCCAAGTTTGACTGCTCTAGCTCTTCTAGAATAAAAGATATAGCCAAATGTTGACCTTTTTGTACAGGCGTGGACACACAGACATCCATCCATACATCCTTCCAGACAGACATTGCCATTTCATAAGCCGGATTTTGCTGCACAATTCGTCCAAAATCATAAGCCGGATTTTGCTGCGCAATCCGTCCAAAAATCAGAAATTTTCGTTAAGATTTCGCTTTTACGTATTAAACCAATTACAACGTCTAAATTTGGATTTCTTGGCCGCTACCGTCTGAGCCCATAGACGATTTTAATAGCGCCACCAGGAGAAAACCTGGTTTAGTAACCGTGTTCATATTGATACGTATTCAGTCATTAATATGCCATCTTTATCAAAAAATGAGTAAAATCTTATTAATAATTATTGGTCAAATTACCGATTATTATTGTTAATATATCGAGCAGTATGCCACTAATTAATGTTTCCGAAACATCTGAAATATATTATTTTCTCAGCCTCGGTCGCAATGCTGGGAATTTGCATGTCGATGTCCGAAAGCAATAAGAAGTGATTTTAACTCTAGGGACTGGGCCGTCGCCATGGGGAGTGTGGGGGTGGGACACCCCCAGCGATCCTGAAGAAGGAGAAGAGAAGAAAAAAAGAGAAAAGGAGAGAAAGAGGAGAGAAAACGGGAAGAAAGAAAGAGACAAAAAGAGAACGGCGTCAGCAGCATAAGATTGAACTCCAAATATCAGAAATATTTAAAATGGCTTCCCCTCAATCCAACTAGTTTTGTTTCAAGTCTAGCCAACGGTAATCATGAATTGTTAATGTGCCAACAGTACTTTAGACTGACCCACAGTCTCGGCTCTGTCTTCGGATTCAGGGCACAGTAGGTTCAATTAACATAAAATCAAACTTATTTATTTATTTGGAACTGCACTCACCAACACGATGCATCCAATGTATATACAAAACAAATAAAAACTAAAATCCTAAAAAAAAAATCAGGCTGGGCCCTCCTGCACCCTTGGGCACCGCCGCACCGGTCCTTTTAATACTGCGCTGCCACCTTTTTGATCCAATGGCCGCCATACGCCCTCATAGGAACCAACTTGTCCACTGATTAACAAAAGTCAAAATACCACTTGCCCGATTGGGCTGACTCAGAGGGATATTATTAGTCTCCATTACCAGTCGTTTATACCACAGACCCTGGGAGGGTCTAACAGTAGGGAGGGTCAAAAAGAGTACCCATTTTGAAGGTTATGAATAGCTGAAATCCAAGAGTGTCAGGCCCCTGGACCCCGGCAGGCAGGGCCGTCGCTAGACATTTGTGTGTGTGTGTGTGTGTGGGGGGGGGGGGGGGGAACTGAAGAAATGTAAGAGTTATTGGAAGCGTAGTGAGCGTAAAACAATGCAACTAACAGGACCAAGGACCATTGAATAAGTTCATCTGGATTGTTGTAGACGTATAGTTGATAAGTTCATACTGTCAAATCCAAGAAAATTGTGAAGGTGTTACTCACATCTTTAGTGACATTTCGCTGCTACTCTAGCAACTTCCTCAGACTGGTAATCCAATCCACTCATCACAGCTCCTTTATAGGTTGCCGAAGTTGCCGTTGAGGGCGTGGTGAGGATGAGTTGATATGATGTAGGCTCCTCCTCCTTGTTGAGAGTATGTTTTCCTCTCCTACGAATTTTGCTACAACACTTACATGGGAAACAAACCAGCTAGCTGCCTTTACAACATCATTCATCACTCCTCTACGAAAGAAAGGCGACCTACAAGTACCGTATCCCAAAAATATCGAGGAATCACATTGCCACCACCGGCCTCTAAGATCTCCAGCTCAATGCTGCTAACAGAATCATTTCTCACATAGATCCCATTCTCAGACGGAACCAGAATGGCCTTGGTTTACGCAAAGGTAGATCAACACTACCCAGATACTTGCCCTCAGAAGGATTATAGAAGAGTTGAGAATTTCAAAGAGAAAAGCTTTAATTGTGTTTGTAGACTTCCCCGAGGCTTTTAAACAGTGTCAACAGGGATGTACTGCAGTATAATCTCACCAACTACGGTGTCCCAGATGAGATTGTCAAAACAATATTTATTGCATTCATGTATGATAACCATCTAGCTTTGTGCAGACCATGGATGAGACCATAAAAGAGTTCCTAACAACTACTTGAATTCTCCACGGAGACCCCCTTGCTCGTTATCTCCTTGTAATCGTGGTTGATTACTTTCTCGGACAGAGTCCTGACATCCTGAACGACAAGGGACTCACATCAAACCCAAGCTTTCTGTACGTCACCAAAGTCAGCATCTCACAGACATTGACTACGCAGATGATCTAGCTCGAACAGCCGATCTGATATGTGGTGCACAAGATCTACTAACATCACTTGAGAATGCTGCAGACAAAGTCGGTCTACATCTAAATGTCAACGAGGAAGAGAATTGATCGACTTATCTATCTGCACTACATACTTAAAGATGTCTGGGACTTCAAGTACCTTAGGTTCTATGTTGCTGACAGCAAGAAATATTTCTGTCACGCAAAGGACAAGCCAACAAACTACACCACTTATGGTAATATGGTAACTCTTCAGCGCCTGTGTAGAAAGTATCCTGGTATATGGATCTAATACCTGGACCATGAAGAAAGAGCTACATAGGATATACTGGATATACCAAGCTGCTTTAATTTTATATGCGCGTACAAACATATCCTGGCGTGAGCCAATGAGCATGAGCAAAGCACAGATAAATGGAGATATCCCTCCAATTTCATCCTCCATTGCCCAGCGAAAAATTGCGATGTTTTAAGTTTTGCATTATTTTTTAATATACATTGTAGATAAGGCAAAACATACTTTTCATAATCCTTGCATTAAGATAAGCAATTTAATTTGCATTTTATACCGCTGAATTGCTCAGGATCCGTCATTCTCTGTAATCATGTCCGATCAAGAGATAATCATGACAGTAACATGTTTTCTTGGTCTGCTGCGAGGGATATTGGCATATGAAAATGATATGAAAGTTAATGTTGTAGACCACAAAGTCGGCTTTTAGAACCATGTAAACCCCATATTGGATACAAAAAGTTAATTTATGTGACAAGAATTACCACTTTCAATTGAATTCTCCGTAATTCGTTTGCCATTTTGTGTTTTGGGGCTATTTTGCATTTCTGATCAGATTATGGGTATATACATACCAATTTAATTCCAAAACGCAAATCTTTCTCTATCTAATTCCAAAAGGTTGTGTTTGGGAAAATTCTTACTTGGCAGACATGCAATTAGCAAAATTTGACTTTAAAAGGGTAATTTGATGATCATTTACACCGAAAATTGGGGAATACTGAACCCCTTAATTTCACCATTTCTTACAGAAAGAACCAGTTTCATTTCTAGGATCCCCTATTTTGACGCCTACACTGTCACTATAAAACTTCAACTTCCACGATCCCATCTCTTGAAACCTAATGGTTTGTTAAGAGAAATGTTGTCACCCCAACGCTGTGTGTTTTATGTGGTGTTATTTACAGAAAATACATATCAATTCCGGTTAATTAAACCAATGAAAATAAATTATAATTATATATATATAAGTTAACGACACAATGCGGTTTGTCAGTTTTCGCTTTAGATTTTAATTGAGACGGCTTTCTTTGACGGCATGGCAGGCAACGTTCTTATTACTACTTCAACCCCATCCGCTTCCTACAGCTTTTCCGAATATGACTTCGGAGTTGAGTGTCAAAAGCAATATTACATCCCTAACGGTACATTTGCTGAAGAACTGGGTATTGTTGTGGCCAGATCGCAACAAATTGTTCTTGGGATCATCGCACCTTTGTTGGCTATTGCAGGCATCCTACTCAATGCTGCTTTCTTTGTGGTCTTAGTACGCATTCCAGAGATGCGTACCTCAATTAATTTCTTTCTTGCCAACTTGGCCAGCGCTGATTGCTTGTACCTATTATTTACTATGACGCTCGATGTATGGCGAATGCATCAACTACCCATCTCGCACTCCATGCCATTTGAAACTTCATTCGGTTGCGGGTTTTCAAAGTGGATCATCTACCTCGCGTATTTCGCTTCCTTATCTTTCGTAACGGTAGTAACTCTTGAACGTTACATGGCAGTATGCCATCCTGTTAAGTACCGCGATATGAAGAAGAAACACGCCGTGCTCGTGACGATTATTGCTTGGGGCTTTGCCGCTGTCTTTGCAGGCGGCATAGTGCCTCATTTTGCAAATTTGGTTACGATCTGCTACTATTGGCCCGCAGAAGATTTCTTTGACAATTTGTCTCCTGTTATTAACTATTGCCACCCGGTTGCCATGGACTGGGATTATCCACGATTCTACATGCTGATTCAACTTCTCCCGTTCATATTGGCAATGATCGCAAACACTGTATTTTACATTCGTATCGTTGCTACACTTAGCGGAGAGCAAACTCGCAAAAGACGAGGTTCATTCAGCCAGAAAGAGCGAGAACGACGTAACCGAATTGCGATGATGCTCATCGTATTGGCTGCGTGCTTCTTCATCTTTCAAATGCCATTTGTTGTATCAAATGTAACACATTTTTTCTACCGTCACTTGGGGCGCCAAATACCAAGCAAAATCAGTGATATTTTTGTTACGATTACGCGATGCTTCCTTTGTTTGAACTCATCCATCAACACGTTGATATACAACGTTATGAGTCCGCATTACAGAAGCGCATTTATTCGTGCATTGCAACCAAGAAAAAGACATGACAGTTCCAGCAGTCAGGTAAAAACCTGTTCAATAAACAGCTCAACATTGGGATCGTCTGTTTTCGAAAAAGACACCCTTCACACAACAGTGTAAATAGGGAAGGTTCCCAAAACTGGAAAGTCAGAGGTTTTTAAAAACTTATCTTGGTTGAGTTAGCGGTGCGGAGCAGGATATGTCCTTCACACAATTTTTTTAGCAAGACATTGTCTATTGCGCAAAGGCGATAGAAAATATGGAAATTCCAAGTTGCTGGTCTTGTTAATAATATGGTTTGAGACAGAATTGGCACACAGACGTCCAAAGCAAAACTGAAATAAAATATCACCGAAGGGCATAGAAATTTGTGTAGGTTAATTCCAATTCATGTAATTAACTCTTTATAATATAGGTTTTCTTTCGCGAGAATGTGGTAGAAAAATTATAGACACTATCAGTGATTTCCCCGAGATGGTCAAACAAAATATTTGAAATGCAGCAATGGCTTGAAAGTGAAGGATAAATCTGTAGAATTCCCATTAGTATTTTTCCCAACTGAAAAATTGAGAAAAAAGGAAAAAAAAAAAAAAACAGAAATATGATATGAACTTCCATTCAATTACGTGTTGTAGTATGTGTCCGTGCGGACAATTTTGACAAAAATAGCCGTCTTTATATTACGCTGATGGTATTGATCTTTGCTTAATGTGAGTATTACATACCCTACACACGTACTTTATAATTTCAGGGGTAAGAAAAAACATACCCTTTTTCTATTTTGCTATTTTTGATCAATGTACGCGCGTACGTTGCCTGTTGGAAAAAAGGGACACTATTTTACGCTTTTTCTTTTTCACGCATCATATCCACCCACTACCTTTGAATACAAGTGTACTCGCCCAACATCGAAGTCCAAGCGAAACATACTTTCATTAGTGAACAAAACGTCACCCCAGTCATATTTAATTTCACTTACAAAAATTTCTTTTTTAAATGCAGTATTAAAAAAATAGGATTTATATATAATGTACACAGGCTATTGATAACAGTATAACATCGTGTATACTGTGTAATTCTTACAGCTCTTGCACAACTCCAAAAACATTTTCATGGTTTAAATTATTAGAACAGACTTTTGAAATGTTCTTTTGCTTATGTACCGGGTGTCTCAAAAAAGAGGAAACCCTCAAAGCGCACTCTATTTAACGAAAAGAAAAGAGTAAACCATACAAATCAATACACATCTGAAAAGTGCATTTCGTTAGGTTTCCGACACCGAAAATCTTTCCAAAAGGAGACATATTGACCGAGTTATGGCCAATTGAAAATTTGTACCACTTTTTCATTTTATCCACGGATTGTTACTGTTTCAGTAGTCTTTAGGCAATACACATTCTCCAAGCTCATTCTTTTGTTTATGGTTTCTTTTGTTTTTGCGACAAAGGTCAGTTCTGATATTGAAAAGTTTAGTTTCAATTATTAGAAATTCCAATATCTTGCCTCATTCTTCCAGCTGCGCTGCTCGCCCCACCCCCCCTCCCCTTGGGGAACTTGGCAGTCTCTAAGACGGATGCAGGCTTTCGTTCTGTTATCCATTTCAAAAAATCGACTTCTAATCATTCTTGTCCGTCAGATGCTGGCAAAGGCAGTGGTTATTTGGTTGCGAAGATCCCAGATTTGACCCCTCTAGACTTCGCTCTAGGGGAAACATTAAAGAGTAAAGTGTATGTACAGGAACCACCAGCAAACTTGCCAGAACTTCGCAATGGATTAACCGCTGCATTTGCAAGCATCAGACGGACAAGAATGATTATCAGTCGATTATTGAAATGGAAAAGAGAGTGCAAGCCTTGCTCAGTCTCTTAATGGTCTTAGAAGCAGCCAAATTGTGTGGTGTGTGTGTGTGTGGGGGGGGGGGGCAGAGCAGCGCAGTAAAGGAGAATGAGGCAAGATCTTGGAATTTAAACTAACTTTTTCAATATCAGAACTGATCTTTGTCGCAAAAACAAAAGAAACCATACACGAAAGAATGTGCTTGGCGAAGGTGTATTGTCCAAAGACAGCTCAGACAGTAACAATCCGTGGATAAAATGAAAAAGTGCTACAAATTTTCAATCGACCATAACTCGATCAATATGTGTCCTTTTGGAAAGATTTTTTCGGTGTCGAAAACCTAATAAAATGCACCTTTCAGATGTGTATTAATTTGTATGGTTTATTCATTTCTTTTCGTGAAATAGAGGGTGTTTTTAGGGTTTCCTTTTTTTGAGACACCCGGTACTTTAATATTTGTTAAGTATCGGTATGATCGGCCATCAATGTAGTTAATTCATTCTTCCAAATTATGCACTAATTACAAGATATTGCTGGCATCATGTTTGTTGAGGGAGGGTATATTCAGTCTGCGCATGTGTATACAGTCTTCTGGTTGCTACTTACAGCGGTCCGGTAAGTAAATTGAAACCAGTGTTAGAAAATTCTCAAGACTGGAAAAATACCGAAAGGCATTGTGGGAAAAATGGATGTGACCGTAGCGATTGTGTGTTCACTTTTCGGTGTCTGCGAGCACCGAAGTACCTGACAAAAAACGTTCAATTTTCTCGCTAGGTTCTATAGGTTCAGACCCAATTACGATACATATTCAAAACAAAACATAGTAACGGACCCTCTAATGCAAAGACCGCCATAGAACCCCGTTTTCCGGAGATATTTGAGATTTAGTTTCATTTACACACATTCGCTATGACGGACTGATAACATTAATCATGTTAATCTCTCGCGCAGTACCAATTTAGATAATATCTTTCGAAGTCTGTGACACAGACTACACCGTGGGAAATACTTACCATTTTACAGTTTGAAATTCCCCATGGAGATAGCTAGTGATACGTACGAAGTATACACCGATGTACAGTAAAAACTACACTTTCAAACAATTTTGTTACATATTTCCCGTCGCTATGCAAATTGGCACAGGAAAATCTAGACCTGTAATATACCCCTCTTTTGGTAGACGTTTCATATAGAAGTCCCAAGTATACAATTGAGGTATTGCCATTGATTCCGTCCTGCGCTACTTCACAACATCATTTGCATACTTGGGAGTTCTATATGAAACGTCTACCATTGATGTTTGTGTGTAAATCATTCATGATGAAAGTGGGTGGTTCAATTGATTGAAAGAGGGAACACGCGAGGTTCCGGATAAGGTTTTGTCTAATCTTCATTCTTTAGCCATTGTCCGAGGCTTAGGGGACAGGGTTCATTGTGCGCAGATGTTGCAAAAACGCTTGTATGGCATTTTATATGATAAATAAATTCTTATTCTTATTAGGAACAAACTTTTGTATCATAATATACATAATTTGTAAATTTATATAATTTATAATACATATTTTTATAGTATAAGGCGATATACACAACACTTAGAAATGGTATTATACTTAAAAACTTTAATAACACCTTGTATATTTAGTCTTATAATCCCATACTTTACACAAGTGCAATGTTGATATTTTACAATATTTAGAACAAAATATGAAACCATATAACATTTCCAAACGTTTTCGTTACTCTTGCAAAGAGGCAACGATATCCTAATATTATTTTGCTATTTTTTTGCCCAAATGTATCAATTAGAGGTGTTGTTTCGGTTATAAAACTCTAAAACCATATTCCAAAAAAATAAAAAAACAAAGTGTAAAATTAGAAATTAACGTTGTAATGTTTAGCATTTTTGTATAAAACATGAAAAAAAGCTGACTCTATACCCAGCTTTTTGATGTAGTGGTGGTGGTTAATTCAAAATGGATTTTAGTCGTGCCATTCAGTGGTGGCCTTAGCAACCCGCAGACTGTATAGGGCGCCAGTTACCAGGTTATTGTATTAGAGTAAGGCCAATGGAAGTCGATTCTTAGTTTCCTGTTGGAGACTTTTAAAAGGTGACGAAGTCTGATTTCATTATTCATTATTTACTGTCATTTCATTATTTCATCCAAAGGCATGTTCTACTATCCTTATATTTATTACATAAAACAAAGTTTACAAGTGTCTAATTAACAAAGCAGGGGTATTTGCAGGTTTATTTCTTCAAAAGTTTAGAAATCAGTTCAAGCATTCTTTGGGTAAAGGTAATTTTTATTTATGGTATACTATGACACCCCTCCCAAGAGAACTACTTAAAATGAACAGGAATTGATGCGTGAATATTTGGAGCAACTGAAAATTCGTTTTAATTATCAAGTTTTCAAGAAAAACATTTTTTCACAAAATAATGAAATATTTGCCACAGCGGCAAATCTCCCTTGGCCTAATCTAAAGTCTGTCAAATAAGGTACTGATGTTTGCAAGCATTTTTGTTGTGGTATTGCATAATGTTGAGAGTACATTGAAGATACTTGTAAATCACACTTACTTTGAGCCTGTGATCGAGCAAGAGATGCCAATGTTTATTAATTTCATTCAAATTTCTGTTATGGTAATCTATGTAAATCTTTATGTTGGGGTATTTGATTAATTTGAAACATTGCACAGACAGAATACAAAATGTTTGTCAATTTGTAAATGCTGAGGTTAGGTTGGGAGAGTTGTGGTGTTTCGATTGGCAGTGTTAATGGGTTATAGGTGGGAGAGGGGGATATTAAAGGGTTTGTGTGTGTTTGAATGAACGAAGTTAATGATGTAAGCCGAAAGTGAATTACATTGGTGTACGATGCAAGTTGTACTGTACACATACTAATATGTGTAAATACAGTAAAGTACAATACAGTAAAGTAGAGCTATATACATTGTATTTTATTTTATATCTACAGTACAATTGCAAATCATTGTCATTGCAAATCATTTTATCATTAATCACACTAAAGCATTATTATACAGCGTTGGATAAAAATAAACAAATACATTTAAAGAAAAATGGATCATAGTAATGCCCTTGTTTGTTGTTGTGGTGGTAGTCGCTACCCCGTCACCGTCGCCACCACCACGACCACAATTGCTGCTGCTACTACTACTACTACTACTACTACTACTACTACAAAACTACTACTACTACTACTACTACTACTACTACTACTACTACTACTACTACTACTACTACTACTACTACTACTACTACTACTACTACTACTGACTAATACTAATAATAATACTAAAACAACAACAGTAATTATAATAATACTAATAATATACTATAATAACATAACACTATATAGATCAGTTTTGGTAATAAATGAAGTCTACCGACTTTTGTCTTGATATGTACATATTTCTCGGGACTTATGCTCTACAAATATACATGTAATAATGTGAAGTAATTAGCAAGCTCATATTCCAAGCATAGATTTTTATGTTATATGTTTCATTTGCAATTACAGTGTAAAATACAAAATAAATATATCCGCTGCGTGGATCCGTTCTAATTACACTGCCTAATGAGGTCTTCCTTCGAGCCCCGGATAAACCCTGAGTTGCCTGATCTTCATGTTTCTTTCTTCAGCAGAGCTGCCATGGCGTACACATGCCACTCAGAGGCTCTTACAACGCCTTTCATTTTATTTTCTTTCTATACTTTAATTTCTGTGGTAAATTGCTTAACATTTTCCAACCCAGAAACTGCTTTTGCACAGTACTTCCCCGATTGGTTGCCCGCTGGCCAGCAAGCAGCGTCATTTAGGTTTAAAAGTGTCCGACGCGATGCTTTACTTTTGCTGCATCATTTTTCGAATAGATCATCGGGGGAACCAGACTACAACTTCTGGATAGAGCTAAAAGCTGGCAAGCTTCAAGCAACACATGTATTCGAAACCTATGTAGAGACGTAAGTATCTTGTTAGATACAAATTAGCATAAAAAGGCATGTTCAGGATCTGCACGTTTGGATGTTCTTGTAGACATAACATGAAATATGGGGCATCTTTGCCTAAATTGCATGCGATTACTTCAAACCGTTTTCTCGAACTGTTGCACACATGTTAGTCTTCAAGTATAAAATAATAGTAACTTAGATAGAGGTCACTTAAAGGCTGACTCAGAGATTTCCTGAGGAGGGTGCCCTCAATTAATCGTGTTTTTTTTCATACAATGCTTGTCCATATTCTAATCAAGGTGTGAAATAGCTAAGCTCAAATCAAAGTCCTTCATATAGAAAATCGCAACTTTGTTATAAAATTCCGGATCCGGAAATTTTGTTATACACAGTACCCTATGCCACTGTTATACTACACATAAATGTTTACTGCATCAAAACGAAATATCCGATTCATCTGAAACTTTGAAATTGTGCATTTAAGGCGACTACCTTAGTTCTAGTTGACTATTTTTATTAATACACGAAAAAGTTATATATTTCGAAATCTCTGAGTCAGCCTTTAAGAGTAGGTGACCCGTTCATGTTGGGATTTTTCATATGTTTGTCTATCACATACACTGTTAAAAATGTTCACTAAAATAACGGTGTTTTGACTGGCAGCTGGGACTCACAACAGTTAAAATGACGTTTTTTACAGTTATTTGCACGTTTCAAGTCCGTTTTTACAGTATAATTTGCACGTTTCGGGTCCCGACTGACAGTTAAAACATCGTTTTTAAGAACATTTTTAAAAGTGTAGAAGCATATCACCAAAAACAAAACAAACAACAAAATCTGATTACAAATTTTGAGTTAAATTAGTCCAGTCGTTTGGATTGTAGAAAAAAATGTGAACTAAATTGGCCCAGGGAGAATGCGTGTTAATTAATGTGGTCGGCCATATTTGAAGAGATTTTTGCTCTTAACATTATAATAGTCAGGAGGAATTGTGGGCGCAGGGTGGAAATGGAGTTAAAAAAAAAAAAAACCTTTTCTATCGATCGATTTCAGTTTATGAGGACCTAAGCCAATAATTTCTGGAGGGTGTGCAAAATTTCGTGCAGTGGCATTTTATAGAAATCCAATATGGCCGCCACCACTCTCAAATTCGTTCAAATGGCCATTATTGTATGCTCTACATCCAGGCTTTAAAACACTAGGAGTCTACTGGACGGGTGCTTGATGTGATTTGATCACAACATTACCATCAAATCCAATATGGTCACCCCCGAAATCCAATATGACCCGAAACCATTCAACTGACCATAACTCGTCAAGTATTTGTGATAGATGCATAATTTGTACCCAGTAGGACCTCATACCTGTACATTCAGTGTGTTGAACAATGCCTTTAACAATCAAAATGGCAGCCAATAGGATTGCCGTTTAAATCTTGAAAACCTAGAAATTGTCATATATTAATAATATATTGGTCGCCATTTTGAATTTTAAGCATGTTGTTAAAGCAGAAATACCAGATACGAGTTTTTCATGTTCATACTTTAATAAAACTTTAATCATTTGGATGCTATAATTAAATACAATGCAGTTGTATTGCAATTTATAGGGTTTAAAGAATGTAAAAGAAGCTAAAAGACACGAAACAAAAAATGCCAGCTAAGGATGTTAAATGGTCAAATACTAATTCCATACCTTAATTTGCACCTTTATAATAACAATTAGTCGATGTAACTACGAATTATGCAGATATACAGATTTTATATATCTTTAAAGGGGCATTTCGTGATTCCAGCACCTTGTTTTATTCATGGCTCACTAGATATCCTTGAGAAAACCTTATTCACAAAATTTTAGTTGATTCCGATCTTGCGGTTTTGAGTTATAAGCAAGTGTTTGTTTCCCATGGTCCCATAGGCCACTGTGCTCTAATTTCTGTCCGCTTACGGACAGAAAATACAAAATTGCGAATTTCTTACAGATATGGCCGAATTTGCACGTAAGATGATATAAGAATCTCAAGTCGGGGGACGAGGTTGTGGATCACGAAATGCCCCTTTAAAGGCGACTATTTTGGCTGCCATCTTGAAATGCCAAATTTAAGGGTTTCTAGTTATCAAATGCATACATTTCATAGGTCTAAAGCATACATATAGATACTAGAATCTACCCCTGCAAAATGTGGAGCACACTTGACGGTCCTGGGGGGGGAGGCTGTGCTCGAAATGCATTTTAGAGGTGTGTATGTTTAATTGTAAAAGATTTTTGAACACCGCCCCCAGAACAAATTTTAGGTATTCGGATGTATTGTGTATATTTAAATATGTATACGGGAGGAGTTAAGATCATTTTATTGATTCCGAGTGCATATTTCACTTTGAGGCGCCCATATGATTTTTTGTGGCCATTTAATGTCAAATTATATTACTAACACTTCCTTGTGCTTAAGAAACACCGGTGTACCGCCAAAATTTGTCTTAACCCTTGTGGTTACCAATTAAGCCTTCTTTTGTAACACGGATTACCAAGGGGGGGGGTTACCACCCGAGAATTTGTTATACAAGCACCCTATTCTTAGAATTTTGAAATCATTGGTAGCTCTGGTCCTCCTCTTCCATTGATACCAAAAAATTTTAAAAAAAGGGTTACCAACATACCTAGTATGGCGCCACAATACGTCATCAAGTCCCGAAAGTTGGCAAAAGTGGCGAAAATCCAATTTTGCGCTAAAAAAGCTAGGAAATCGGAAATTTTCATGCCGGTTTTCAGCTCTCATGATGGCAATGAACTAGTTTACATAAACGTATAGTTGGAGATCCATACTTCATAATATTTTAAATGCCCCATAACATATCCTTGGGTGGCAATCACCCCTTACCCTTCGTCTTTGACATCATACCCTAACCCCGCTGATGTTAGGTGCTACCTTCACATTTGTTTTCGCTAAAATGACCAAAAAGGATGAGAAATGATTACCTAGAACCTGTTTACGAAAGCTTCAGGCATTTTAGCGCTGTAGCATCGGAGGCAAAGTTTCAGTTGGTGGGGGGGGGGGTATTTTTCTCCCCCCCCCCCCCCCCGTAAGACGAAAGTTAAAATACTTAAGGAATTTTTAGTGATGTTTGGACATGGTCTCACCATATTGGATTTTCAAAAACGCCACTGCACAATGTTACACACCCTCCTTCAGGCTGTGTGCGCAAATTTCCACCTGACTAAAGTATTGTTTTGGCGAAATGGGCATCACAAACTCAGTGTCTCGTTGGAAGAGAAAACTAATTCATGAGAATTTTTCTTATTTTTGCCAAGGATAAGTTGGCTATAATGGGTATCTCCGTGTGCTGTGAGACTAAGATATGAGAGTTTTTTTGGTGTTTAATATACTACTTCAAATAAATTCCATAATTTCACCGTTCATACTCAACCAATCCATCCTTTTAACACAGTGATATTTAGACCCGTAAGTACTCATTAGTAATAGTACTTCTCGCTGTGTTACGCGCATGCGCATAGCACAGCCAGTTACTATTTTCGGCTTGGCGGTACATGCACTATTATGGCTTGGAGGTACTATTTATGGATGGACGTAAACAAACTCTTGAAGCTATTTCAAACCACGTGAGAGACGTTTAACCAATTAACAAGGTCAAATTGTTTGATGAGGTACATAATAATAAGATTGTTGTTCATATACAGCATGTATTTAATTTAGTAGTATATCACATTCAGGTTCTAAGGTTAGTGTCACACAACTATCTGATGACCTGATAATCACTAAATTGGTAAATCCATAACGTGAAAAACAGATATTCTTTCATAAACTTTTATATCTCTGGTTTTCTTGGTTGGACTGCCATGACATTTGCACTGATTATCCTAAAGGGTATAATTAATGTGGCATAAAGGTTGGAGAAAGTTGTTTTTAAAAAGTGGTATATGCTTGCACAACTTTTTTTTAACCTTGTGCTCTAGGGTCCCCCCAAAGGTTGAAAGTCAATCAAAGACTTAATCGCGATACATGTACGAACGCAGTTTAAATACTTTCATATAAAAATCTCTTGCTTTGGGGAAAATTAGTATAATTACATGTTAATTCGTGTATCATTCTCTTGAGAACTGGAGATCCAAATGTTGCCGTAAATATAAGGTGTGATTATTACCTAACACTAGCAATTTAGACACAATAGCATTTTTATTTGGAAAAAAATGGACTATAGTGGCTTTAATAAGAACGCGTAACATTTTACTTTTCATTGTCCACGTGGTAGTTGATATGTATCAATAATTTACACATAGGTTCTATATTAAAAATAATATATCTAATAGAGAAATTATTACCATATTTTTATTTTGCTATGACAAAGGTTGGCTGATGCACCTCAGTACAAACACATCAGGTCCAAGTTGGGTTTCGTACATGTCAGAGGATTACTCATGGATCTGCGTTGTACTAATATGTCCACTTCAAACTGCCCGTATAAACTATTTTACTTTTGGATTATTCAGTCTACTTGCCCCTCTTTCCCCTCTTCGTCTCTTTCTTCTTTTTCTTTCTTTCTTCTTTTCTTTTTCTTATTAATTTTACTTCTCAGTTCTCGTCCTCCTCGTTCTCCTTCTTTTTCACCTCCTCTTTATTGTTCTTTCGTTTCCCTGATCTTACAATTGTGATTTCCAAACACCAGTTTTGGAAATTCGTTCAAGAGAAAACAAATGTACTAATATTTTTGCCAGGCAAGATTTAGAATGTTAAATTTGATTCCAAAATATGAAGCACTTTGGGGTATTATCTTAGCAACGTTGGTGCCAATATTACATGACGTGAGATTATAATAAGGTGTACGACTCCTACTACTACGACTACTAACTACTACTACTACTACTACTACTACTAACTACTACTAACTACTACTACTACTACTACTACTACTACTACTACACTACTCCTACTACTACTCTACTACTACTAATAATAATACTACTACTACTATGACTACACTACTACTCGTACTAATACTACACTACTACTAACTACTACTAACTACTACTACTACTACTACTACTACTACTACTACTACTACTACTACTACACTACTACTACGACTACATATTACTACTACTACTACACTACTTACATACACACTACTACTACTACTACTACTACTACTAGACTACTACTACTACTACTACTACTACTTACTACTACACTACTACTATACTATACTAACACTACTACTACTACTACTACTACTACTACTACTACTACTACTACTACGTACTACTACTACTACTACTACTACTACTACTACTAACTACTACTATAATCCTTCAGATGTGGTTAGTGACCAGCCAATTGCAATGTTGGGATTAAAATTAAACTCTCTGTAATTACTATTCTACTAGGACTACACTACTATCTACTACTCACTACTGCTACTCTCTCCGCCTTTTTTACTATCTCATCATCAGCATCATCATCATCACACCATCAGCATCATCATGGCATCAATCCTGTATCATTTGTGTGTATCGGTCTATACCGATTAGCAAAAAACTGGACCCTGATAATGTAAAATACAGCTATCTCAAAAAATGTACAAATCGAAAACCGATTTTTTTCAGTATTAATCTCACATAAGTAAGATGTTTTGTGCATCACCTTCAAAAAAACCCGGCTTTCCAATACTTTTTTGTTTCCTCTGCCTTTACTTGTTTCAATCGAGATATAGCTCCTGTTTCTGCGGAACCAAAATCAAAGTTTGTGCCACTTTCTGGTTGAGTTGAAATGGTAAAGAATTAGTTAAACACAAGTTATTTCACATTTGAACAGATTTGGAATTCTTCAAAAGTATTAATTTCATAAGAACTTAAAGATGCGAAAACAGTGACGTAATAGTGGAAATTATCTTCAGTAAGGTCTGGCTTTAAGATAAATTGTATTTATTTTGAGTTTTTTTGGTCTTGAAGGATCAAGAAACGCAAAGTCCTACCGACACCTTGCTACGTTGCTTTCAAATTCAAATTTGATTGACTTCAACAATTAGTTAATGCACAAAGATAGTGCAATATTTTTTAACCACTTCTTTGGATTTGGAGTGTTTATTTTGGTTGCAATTATATTTCTTCTGGCATGATTTCAACACATACAAATTTTGTAATAAATTTAAAGCTCCATTTCATTGAAACGTGCAAAAAATATGTATCTGTTTATTATTTACGCGTATGAAAAGAAAATATTTATCATAGAACTTATTATGTTGACTAATTAAAGCATATGTCGAAAAAAACTACACTTCCTTTGTGTACTTTAATCTGTGTTTTGTTTCTTCTACCAAGTTGCAATCTTTTGTGAGCTTCAGTACTTGAAAAAAAATTGTCAATGCCTAAAGTGGCACAACATCGATTTGGTGTATCGCACTAAATTGATTATATCTCTGAATTGACAAAAGCAAATAAGATGAAACAAAACACTATTGGAAAGCCCAATCTCTGTTCTTTAATTTATGAAATTTCATATTTAACCAATTTTTTTCTGATTGTAGCATTTTTAGACAGGCTGTATACCTCAACGTATACCCATTCCCATCTGTTGGGTATAGTTCAAGCTATAGTCCTTTGTATGTTGCGCTCTATCGGCGGATTCACATTAAAAGCACGGCATTTAGCGAAGAAAATCAACGTCGAGAAGCAAATCGGGCTAAATACCGTATTGAGTATAGAACAAATGGTGGTGTTTAAACCCACAAAATAAGCTACAATTTATTAAAGATTACCTTTCTGCCTTTGTACACCCTTACCACTCATAAAAAACATCTGAAAAAGAAAGAAATTTGAAAGAACTCATATATACGAAGAAACAAATATAAGTGACAAAACTTTTGATGTAAGAACATGCGCGTGTATACCTATTATATAATTGTTTTCAATAAGCTTGCCATTATCACTGGCTTTTACACCATTAAGATGCACATAACATAACATAAACAGAGACATACCCCTATCATTATTTGGGCAACAAGTGATTAATACCAAAAAATATGGCGACTCTATGACAATCTATATTCAAAACAATTAACGCTGAAAGGTAGTTTTTTGAGACCACAAAGTCGACCATCGATTAACTTTAACAACAAACATGGCTACCGTTGCCTTGGAAACTAAAGAAAATGGCAAACCAACCGAATAGAAAATCGCTCTTAATCCAACATGCAACAATCTCTTCGACACATTTGGTGGTCCTGCGTTGGATGGGTATAGAAAATTACATGCCTTTGTATAACACTTCCTTATACATGTAAAGTGAATGCGAACAGTTGTGGATTACCAGTCAATAGTGGGTCGATTTGAATAGTAATCTAATAACACACAGGAAGTCTCGTTTAAGTTAGTCATCCTCGTTGTAACCCCACGGTAGAAACAACCCTAACCTTATCATTTCACCCAGGGCAAACTTGTCACCTCGTATCTTTCGGATATTCGTTCACATTTAGTTGTAGTAATTTAGTCTGAAATATTTTCAAACTTCAGTACCCCGGCCCCTGGAGGAGGGGTACTCACACTGAAAGGTGGTATGTGCTGCGCATTAAGGCCCTCATTTTCAGTTCCACAGAATCATATTTTAAGCTAGAAACCTCACCTTTATGTAAAAATCTGTTCTTGACCAAATTTTACTGAAAATACCCCAAAATTTGATCAAATTCAAGCTCCAAAACCCTTGTATCTGACAAGAAACTACCCAATTCAGTACAATGGGCCTATATTTAATATTCCCAAATCAGTTCCGCAGCCCCATGTTTGAAAATCGGGGTTGCAAACACCTACCCAAAATGCTCGAGTACCCTCCCCGGGACCCCGGCGTCAACCATAAGAAACTTCCTTTGAAATAAGAAAAAAATCGCATTTACAAGCAGGGCTAACATGACCAAGATATTAATGCTACATGAATGTACACCGATGTCGTGGCACGTGTTTTATGACCTAATGCTGTACAAAAATAGACTGTGCTGCATTTCGGCCTGTCGGTCTTTCCGCATTTGGCTGCATGATTCAGCACTATAACGGGCTGGAGTTCAACGTTTCAACGCTGAATGTACAGTAGTTAGGTAACACAAGCTACTTTATACAAGGAATTTTCGCAAACTGGCAAGAACATTCGGGGATTTCTGCTGTGTGTATAGCTTCTGACAAATTTTAACATTTCTCCGTGGCTTTATATGAAAAGCAGATATCACTCGCTATTGAAACGTTTTGAATTGTCACGTCACATGACTTCGCAAAAATCACTCGCCCGTGAAAAAAGTTGCATTGTTGTATTACTCATCATGGTAAAGTATTTTCTGAACGGGACATGAAGCATATTATAATAGGCTGCTTGTAAATGCATATTGTGGCTATTTAAAGATTCGGAAATATTGAAGTCATATTCGAAGTAACAACGAAAAAGTACAATTATTTTTTTTTCAACTCGGAAATATTAAAATTTAACATTTAAGACCTGATAATTTGTATTCTGTCGGGCGCAGTTGTTGAATTTGGCACACACACACTCTCTGTGACTGGCCGTGAAACTTATTATGGACCGTCTATAGAGTGCTGGAAGTTTTCTTATATGTAATCAATTTTTGATCTGATCTCAAGATATTTTCTTGAGATACAGCAGCAGGATATAATTTTTGATGATATTATGTAAAAAGAAATCATTTCAGTGAGAGTAATTTTGCTGCAAAGCGCGCTTTGTTGACTTCATCATTCACTCCAAAGGTAATCTTCACGCCAGGGAGTAACTTGGAAGATCCGCAATTGACCAATCAGGTGGCAGAATTCCAATTTGTGACATCACATGGACCGACAGAATAACAGTGGTAGCCTGTAGGCCAGCTATGTGTGTTCTAAACACACAGATGCAATTGTCCGCCCACACACACACACGCTTACCCCTAAACCCCACACATGGCACAACTACTTCAGTACTTACACCACCCACAACACGCGAGCGCGTTTCCCTGTCAATCAAGAATCCGTGTTATTTTATGAAGTATTTATACCTTTGAAAATTACGATGATTTCAGTATATAAAATTCACACATTCCTCAGTTAACTCGTAAAACTTCATAAGCGCTTGACTGTGATGTCACTCCTTAAATTTTAACACCCGCCCCTTGTCTCGGTTACACTTGAATACTCAATTCAATGATTTTTTACAGTACTCAAAATATGTCAATAATAAAGGCTTAAAATTGTCACAAATACCCAACACAAATATACATAATATTAAAGCAATATTAGCACATTTTTTTTAAGAACGCCCCCAATTTTTCAAAAATTTGGAGATTTTTACACGATTGCATTGGTAACTGGCTAGTAAACTATACCTGTGAATGGTTAAGCTCGAAAATGTCTATGTGTCACAAACGAAGGAATTTTGTACAAGAATAATAATCGGGGATCCCCGATAATAATAAAACGGCTGCTGGAAACGGCCTTCCAATGTGAAATAGCCGGGAAATAGCGCCATGTTACGTCCATTAGTTGTTTTAATAGTTCAGGCAAGCCAAGTTAGAGGCTATTTTCTCGAGGTGGCACTATATTTCATCATGGACGGACATAAACGTAGCATTTCCAGCTCTGCCGTTAAGTCCAATCTGGGATCCCAATTCTAATTACAAAATCGCTTATTTTGTGATAAATACGCATTTTTTAGCATTCTCGTTCGCAGGTATAGTTTCTAGACAATTACCACAACGTAACTGTGCAAAACTATCAAATTTTGAAAATTGGGGGCGCTCTTCAAAAAATGTGCTAATATTGCTTTAACGGTTTGTGCAAAACATTAGTAAAAATACTCATTTTACACTTGTTGCTGTTAGAATTGATTGTTGAAGTTGTAATTCTTGATACTTTTAAGTAAACAAGACTCATATCATTTAAGTTAGTAATTCAAAGTTACAACAACAAGACATTTGTAAAACCAAAAAGGACACAAACATGCATTAATTTAGTAACTTATTTTCACTTCAATTTTTGGATAGATGGTTCAAAAACCTTTTTCATGTTTTTGTACGATATTTGTTCATATTAATTCGCAATGCATTAATTTGAAAGAATATGTATATCAATTAAAATGTTCTCGTATATTTCCTGTAAGATAGCGTAATATTGTGGTTATTTGGTTTCATAAGCAAAGGGTCCCGGGTTCGATTCCCAGTTAGGTAGGCCTACATGTATAATATTAAATTATATGATTAATTAACATCTAACGTATAAAGATGAATAATGCAATGCGAGACTGGATTATAATACCTCAAATCAATTTGCAGCATTAACTTCCAGCAGCTTGATTAAATAATTGGGCTAACTTGAGAATTTCTTTGTGTACTTACTAAATGAGCGCAATAAAGTAGTCCCGGGAAAGTAGTGTGATTTTGAGTACATGTAGTCAAATCATTATGAGTTGTACTGATTAAAACATTTTGAGCTATCTCAATTAAAATACATGATTACATAACCTAAAAGATTACTCATTGAAATTGCTCAATAAAATTAATGCAACCCGGTTACACTTAATTTTATTGAGTTGCTACATGAAATTATTTTTGAGTGATAGCGTTATTATATTTCATATATAATTAAAAAGGCTCCTCGCGCCTGCATTACTCAATAAAATCTAGCCACCTAAAATTATACAAACGATTTTACTTTAGAAAGAATTTCTGGATCAACTCTGGGGTTCAGATATTTGTTATAATATTGATAGTCACCTTTCATCCAACTTCTTGTTTGATAATTACCGTCAAGATTAATATCTTTACTCATTTTAAGTAATTAGTTGGGATATATGTTCTTCTTTCCCTCAAAATGGAAAATTAATTTCCTTCACCCCGCTCGGATTTGAACCAGGGACTTCCTGATTGCCTGGCGGGTGCTCCACCTAATTATAGCTTATAAGTCAGATTTCCTTCTTTGTTGACTAATAAACACCAAAGGAGGAATAAAACGTATTCCACTATGCACCTGACAAAATGAGATAGATACATTTGGCAACATTTTTAAATTATAATTCTATGCCAAATTTCGAGCCAATTTACTGTAGATTGGAGTTAGCAGTGTGAAGTTTAAATGGAAGTATAAAAGTCGTCGATTCCGAAAGACTCATCATATACCATGTTATTCAATTATATATTAACAAAACCAACCGAATAAAAACAAAGAAACATTAAAGAGTTGCTAAGACCCAACCGCGTACGTAAAATAAGAAAGGACAAAGTACCATGGCTGATTCGTGGAGAAATATCTTTAAAAATCGGAAGAGAATTAAATATTTAATATACATGTAAAGAATCTCTCTCTCTCTCACACACACACACACACACCACACACAACACACACACACACACACACACACACACACACGCACACACACACAACACAGACAGACACACCCACAAACAAACACACGCACTCTTATCTATTATCATTTGTTATAAGAGTCATTATCATGATTAACAAACCGAACTGTTTGCACGGTAAACTAATTGAATTGATTTGTTTTATTGTTTACTGCGCATCCTGGCCATGCCATCAATTGCATAGTATTTCTCTACATTTTGATATTCGCACCTGATATTGCTTACAGTTTAGTTATTAAAGCTTGCATTTATATTTTATTACCATTATTAAGTATTGTGGTTGTTTTTGTCATTGTTTCTATAGTTATTACTATTATTATTTTATTTTTGTTAAATTTATTTTTTATCAGTGCAATAACTGAACAATAATTTTGATCAATAAACTCCGGAAACCGGTTGTAATCGTTTACCGAATGTTTTTGAGAATAAAGACAATCTTTTGATATGATCGGAAAAATATATCTCTTAATTCAATTAACAATGGCGAATAGTTGTTTGAAAATGGACCCTTGAACCTCAAATTAGTATAATCTTTGTTGAAAAAAGGATACAAGTGAAATAGAAAGCAATTGCTCTTTATGATATGGTATAGTAAAGCTGTTACTTTCAACAATTGTAGGCTCAAAAATACAAAATACTTTTAGCCCATAACTTTCTAAAATAGTTTGTGATTTCAAAATAGATAATTAAAACCCTATTTTTAGGTTAAAACAACACACAGTCTCAATTTCTCTTGATGTTGAGGTACGGTTGGATAGACTTAATTTTCTCAAGTTGTTTGACTGTAGGGGATGTACATGTTTTTAAATAATGATTGTTACAATGAAAATCGGAGATCCCTGAACTTAATTAACAGAATTTCCATCAAGCTGGTTGTCATTTATTACTTTCATTATTGATTTATATTTTTTCTTTGTACAAAAGGTGAAGTTGTTGACATCTTCAAAGCATAATCCTGAATTAAACATCAGAAATAACACATCTGATTCAATTTGCAAAATAGACTACATTTTTCAAATGTATTGTTATAGAGAGGGAGAGAATAACCAAAACGGAACTTCAAAAAGGGTTGTGCACGTTTACATGTTATAACAAATCCGTGTCATTCTAATTGCAGTGTGCATTTTACTTTTTGACCTCTACTTAGGGCTGTGAAGTTCAGTGGCGGGGAGGAAATCCCACACGAATTTAAATCGGATTCATTTAATGAACATATTCTGTACTTAAAGGAATTGTCGAATATGTGCTATGCAATCATCAGTTTGTGGGCGAATTAGGTTTGCTTCGTAATTCTCTGAGTTCATATATGCTATCAACTCTAACATTTGAACAATGAACCTTTCCTGGTTGTTAATTAATAACTTCAAATCAATTATGATTCCTTTTTGCACACACTCAGGAAGTGGTATGTTTTTACAAATACAGAGTGCCCCAGGAAAAAAAGTAACATTAGGTAAAAGAAAGACAAGTTTGTTTAAGTAGGCCGGGCCGTGTGCATTTGTTTTTAATTGAGTTAAAGTGGAATTTTGTAGGAAAACATTTCTGAAGTTGAAAATTACAATTTTATTTTCAACACTGGCTACATATACTGGAAAAAATGGCCTTATGGGATAATGTCTAAAGCATGAATAAGACATGTTGGAATAGAATATGTTCAAACATCGCAAAGGATAATTCCTTTGCTACTGGAAACAACTTACCGCATTCTGTTCAAAACTTATGACAGATTAAACAAAGTTTGTCAAATTACACTTGGACTACTTTTCAGGAATTTACCGCGTGGCAAGCCAACATAAAATAAATGAATATCTTAAAAAAATGTGTTTGAAATTGAACCTTTCCTGGTTGCTAATTAATAGCTTCAAATCAATCATGGTTCTTTTTTACACACACAAAGTCAGGAAGTGGTATGTGTTTTAACAAATACAGAGTGTCTCAAAAAAAGTAACATTAGGTAAAAGAAAGACAAGTTTGTTTAAGTAGGCCGTGCGCATTTCGTTTTTAATATGATTAATTGTGTTAAAGTGGAATTTTGTAGGCAAAATGTCTGAAATAGAAAATTTCAAATTTATTTTCAACACTGGCTACCTATACTGAAAGAAAATGGCCTTATGGGATAATGTCTAAAGCATGAATAAGACATGTTGGAATAGAATATGTTCAAACATCGCAAAGGATAATTCCTTTGCTACTGGAAACAACTACATTTCAGGAATTTACAGCGTGTCAAGTCAACATAAAATAAACAGTGAATAAATTTAAAAGAAATGTATTTGAAGTGGAAATTAATGCGAGGTTGTAATGCGCATGTATCTGTCTTCAACTGGTATTATTATCAAGAAAAAATGATTTCTCTTGTTGTAAAGGCATGTCGAGAACCAGTTTTGCGGGGAATATTAGCCATACTTTTTTTATCGATTATGCTCAACACGATAACTTCAAAGGTTTGCCAATCACGGAAGCACGTGTTTGGCATATTTACATGCAAGAGTAGTGATTTAAATTACACTCATTTTCTAAAGGTAATAGAGGTCTTCCACCTTTCGGATTAGCGGCCATCTTGCCGGAAATGGCAAAGTCTATTCCAAATTTCTGGAGATTTTCTAAATCTAAAGAACGACATGCATGTTGGATATGTATGCATAAAAGTATGGGTCACACTTTGAATAGCACAAGTACTTTGAGGTCGGTATTAAATTGATCTGAATGATGAATACTACGGGAACTAACACCTTTTGTTATAGGTTATGCATGATTGAGGTGAAAGACCTCTATCCTTTTAAATATATTTTAACAGAAAATTCGTTGATTAGATGGATTTTTGATCTCCAATATTTAAGCATGTTCAATCCAAGCTCATCATTAATATCACGATGAGCATCATTCAACACTGAAGATAAGTAGACATTGAAGAAGATATTGGATATTGTTAAAATATTGTTATGGTCATGATTTAATCCTTCAATAGCTGTGCTATACCTGTATTTTGGCGATTCAATCATTTTAACAGAATTTTACCGTTTTGCTTTACAGTGCACTCGCTGAAATGGCGGCTCTGCGTGTAACTATAGGGAGTGACGAGTTAAAGGTCACACTTACGGAACTTTAGGGTTTCAGGTTTAGGTTTTATCACCATGCTTAATTCCTGTCGGGGGGGGGGGGTCAAATTTATTCGAAAATTGAAAGAATAATTTATAGAATAAAATAAAAATTTGTAGATTAGCCATTGAAGGTAACAAATATAATTTGCAATTAAATATATGTTAAATATATTGTTACAATATTGGTAAAATATTGATAAAATACTGTTGTAGGATAATTTTTACCAAAGCACTTACCTTATATAAAGAGTGAAATAAGTAGCTTTTTGCGCAATCACACACTTTTTAACTACTGTCTACTATAGAGGCGGTAAAACTCTCTGTATATGTACGTATGCCACAGCCATCCTATATTATAATTTTTCTTAAATCACCGTCTTCGAATATTTTTCTATGCAGGACACCCGCTTAAATAAAGGCATCTTAGGGTTTAGTTTAGTTTTGTTTCGATGAGAGGTGCTACAACAACCCTTGTGTGCACCTGACAATAATAGCAGAGATTTATATAGCGCCTTATGCTATTTGGCCTCTAAGCGCTTTCACAAATGGCCGCTGATCACTGTGGTCCAACCATACCAAAAACCATTTAGCATCATTTCAAGGGATGCAGCAGATCAGGATCAGCGCTTTCCCTTATCAGCAAACATGCATCGAGATAACCATCGCAGCCGGGACCAGCTTCCCAATTATCGCATGGGTAAATCGGGACAACTAAGCGGTTAATTTCTTGTCCAGGGAAATTACAAGATAGCCGAATCTCACAGGGCTCGAACGCACGCCTATACGCATGGATGAGCACAATACACTGGAGTCGAGCGCTTACCTGATTGAGCTATCTTGGCAGATGTCTTTTGAAGGCAAAACAACAACACACACACAAACGTCAATATTATTGATCTGAGAGTTGTTAGATGACCTGCTTTTAAAAGAAATCAGCCAAGTATTGCCAGGTGCACGGCAAGGGTAGCAGGTGATGTCATTAATATAATTTTCCTTGCAGTTTTCACACAATGTAAAAGTCAAAATTATTTTTAAAGAATGGAAGTGATCGTAGTATGGGCTTAAATCGGTATGTTAGAATATTTTTCTACAGACTGTCCCAAAAAAACTATACAATCGAAGATTCTTTTTTTGGCTAAAAATTTAAGTTCATCTCAACTGAAGTTTTACTGATTCTTTTTAGGAGTGTTCCAGCTTTCTTGATATTTTTAGTTGGTGTAATTTGTGGGTCTGGTTCAGGAGTATGGCAATTTATCTAAGACAGTTGAAAAACCTGTTGGGCCAGTTTCGGCTATTCTGATATCAACAAAGTTGTAATTGAAATCATCTTCACGACATTCTTGATCTGAAATTAAAATAAAAGTAGGTATACGTGGGCTGCCCTCTTTGTTATCTACAATAATTAGTGACTTTATAATGTCGCAGTTGTTAAAAAGTACATGTAGCATTAGGAAATTCAATTCCAAAACAGTCTTGTTGTCTAAGCTTTACTCCAGGTTTCAGCAGAAGGTGAAACATACAAACACCCTTGTTAAAGTAAATCAAATGAGAACCTTTGAACACAACCATACTTTCCTTTATTGTCTTGGATTGAACACTGCTTTCTTCATATGTTCTTCCCTGCATCTTAAGCTGTGGAGAATAGGGGAAGGGTAAATTGTCCCTCCACATTAGAGCGTCGTCCACACATTTGCCCTCAACAGACTGTGTAGACTGTTACATTAGTTTCGGCAGTCAAATTCCCCAAATTTCCAAGAATTTCATGATTATTGTCCCCTTGAGGGTGAGTCCCTCATTTCACCCCACAACATAATAATTTCTGTTTTGCTTTCACGAAAAATTAATATAGTGATTAGTTCACTGCATGATAATACATTCACTCTGATCTGTACAATATTCTTTGGTTGAAAAGGATTTATTTAATTCCACAATGATGCGTACACGCCTATACATTTAGTTTCTTGAACTTTCATAGTGAAACTGGCCCAAGTGGTATTTTATCCTTTGTGTTCAACTGACAATATCTCCGCTTAGGATCCATCAAATTGGATGGAATAAAAAGCGAGGATTTAGCTTAGGATCTTGTCAGACAAATAAAGTCAAAATATCTGCCAAAAATGCACAGGTTATATTTTTCCTTAATTTTAGTTGCTGGTATAGTTTTTATGGGAAAGTCTGTATGCAGGACAGCCGCTTTAAATGCCTGCACGACTATCCTATAAAGGAACTCGCAAGAGATTATATATAGATCTTAAACAATAGGCTTATGTTGTAGCCTATTAGTACCGAAAGTACAATTTGCAAATAAATTTAGGGCATGTCAGAATAAACATGCGTGAAAAAGCTGTTAGTTCCATTATAAAAACAGTTGTACAACTCTAGGACATATCTTACCCCAAACAAAACAAAAAGTATATTTTAAATCCACCTAAAGGGGAAAAATCCATTATCTGTTGTGATCGGCTCAGACGGCCAGGCAATTGATATCTAGGCCATAGACGAAAATAACTCATTTTCACATTTCTTTCTCCAGTGTAACTATTGGCGAGGGTCTGGACAACGACCAATGGCACACCGTGGACTACAACAAAGACACAGCGGGTTTATTGCGACTCAATTTGGATGGCAGGGAAAAAGAGATCAAACTCAACTCACATAAATACGGTCTAGCCAAAGAAAAATTGACCTCACTAACTCACAATTCCGTTGTTACAATAGGAGGTAAGGTTAATTCTATTGGTGCTGTTGGTTTCCTCATCTGTTTAATATAATAATAATATGCAGGGATTTATAAAGCGCTCTTACACAAGTGGTATCGCTGCGCTGTACAATTATTATTATTCCGCCGCCGTTACGAAATCGTGAAAATCATTTCGCTTCATCTGGGAGGCTGCTTTAAGCGCACATGCCTTACAAGCGCACATGCCTATCAGCACTTAGATTGTAATATCCCCCATAACAGCTCCCCAGATTTCGCTGGGTCGACGAGGCAATTGCGATTAAGTATCTTGTACAGGGACACAGACACATTGACATCAGCGGGGCTTGAACTCACGATTTACAATGTTCTTATGATCATGAGTCCTGTGGTCTATGCGTTGCGCCACACATGCTGATATTTGTTAGTGACTCTTATATGATCTTGGTTATTATTGTATTGGCTGCTTATACAAAAATACATAATGAGCATATAACATGTTAAAATCTATTTCGCTGATTTAAATCTTATAGTAGATTTCAAAATAAGTGAGGCCTCATTAAAGTTTTAGGTCCGTCCATTCACCGCGAGAGGTAAGATGATTGATTTTTATGGTCACAGGTAAAAAGTTCATGCTACCCATGGCAATGTGCAGTAACATAGCTATGCCTCTATGAAGATTGTATTTGAGTCAAGACCAACTTCAAAGATTCAACCAGGTGTTTCAATTGAAGTATCAGGATGAAAACATCAGCAATTATTTAATTAAATGTTGTTATTTTAACACAGCTTAAAATATCATTCCTTATCACAGCCTAGGATCTAGGAGAAATAATACATTCTTATATCAATACACACATAACGCAACTAAGTGTTTATTTGGCCATCCAAAATTAGTGCAGAGCAGATTATGAGTTCCTTGACATCCCGACCAACCGTGGCATTAGTCTTTTATCATTAACAGACTATTATGTAAGAATTAAATTAATGAGTTTCCAGCAAGCCGATTCTGTATAGTAACTTTGTACCATGGCCACAATATGTTTTGTTATTGGCAACAAATGCTTAGTCTCCATGTAGCCAAGGATTGAACCCGTACATCAATAAAATTAATACTCTGCCCTCCGAAATATGCAAGAACTCTCACTTATTTTGAAATCTACTATAGGAAATTACGGTTTTTGCATGCAGTGTAAAATCCCACTCAAGGAAGGGAAGGTAGACAATTGTCCACATGTTTGTGGACAAGGTAGACAACTTTCTGAGCTCGTCAAAACCGAATCTGCACTAGAAAAGAGCAATTTCCTAAGATTTGAAAATAGCAAAATAGATGTTAACATTTTAAATATTGATGAAGGAATGTGAAGGAATAATGAAATTGAGGTATATTTGACAAATAATGTTTCTTTGGTCCAGACCGTAACTATGGTTTCTTTGGTGTAGGCCATAATCGTGGTAATCTCATTAGTTTTGGCCCACATATAATGATTGATTTTGATAAAAGTCGAAGGTTTTGGTAGTTGATCCTTAATTAAGAGATTTGTTTATGATATCTTTTCTGAGAGGCACTTAATAGAATTCTTGTCAAAATTTGTCAAAGGTCAAATTGAAATTCAAAGGTCCTCAATAACAAAAATGTGTTGATAACTTGTGTAGCTGTCAAATGCATACAAGACCTCTATTTTTTATTGTAGGTCATATGAAAATTTGCATTTGACCGTTGACGGTTTGAATAGATTTCTATTAAGTGCCCCTCTTACAAAATATCTTGTCATTTTTAATAGGCCGTTTTTAGAGTGCATATTAATAATACTCTTCAAAGCTAACCCTCATAGTCTGTTATTATGGAATGAGAAAGAAGCTCTTCTGGTTGAAGTGAATAATACTCGTCAAAGCTAACCCTCACAGGTCTGTTATCATGGAATGAGCAAGAAGCTCATCTGGTTGAATTGTAACCAGGTTTATATATTTTGGTATAATTTCAATACAATTATAATGTAGTTTGATGTAGTAAGCATTTACGTGTAGTACATCAGTCCCGCGGGATAATGTGTGTAGGCTGGACACATAGTGACGAGGGTAACAGAATGAGTTAGTAAGCATTTATGTGTAGTACATCGGTCCCATAGGATAATGTACGTAAGCTGAACAGGAAGTAGTGTGACTAACCGATACAATATGTTTTTTAATATATTTAAAAATATATATATATAAAAAACTAAAAAAAATCCAGCAAAACTAGACATGCAGATGTGTTAAGTAATTTTATGAACGGTTTTAAAGTAATTTTATGAACGGTTTTAATTATGTCAAAATCTGCTTAGTTCAGTGAGTTGTGGGAACGAGGTTGATGATCGCACAGTGCCCAGTCGCGTTACCCCTTATTATGCGCGTCCTGATTTCTGTCAAAATGTTTACTAATTACTCAAGAATATGATATCATTCCTAAACATGAATGTAATAAAAGGTGATTAAAAAATCTGTATGGTTGTCACATCATAATACAATGTCAAACGACTACAAAGTAGGGGGAAATCTGACGTCATCAGATAGATTTCTTCAAAATTCTGTAAATGCTTGTTTTTCTCAAATGTGCCGTGTCTATTAAAGATCGGTGAAAAGTTGAAGCAACGACCGGTGTGGCAGGAGATATAGTCCTCTGGGCTCACTGTCCGGGAACAATGATGATAATAGGGCAATCGATCAGTTTGCCGCTTCACGCAGCATTAGTTTCACGCTTTATTTTCCGTTGTCATCTATGGAACCTGGACTATTATACCCTCTAGACTATGCTTACTTTCACACCGGACCCTGTTTTGAAATACCATAAACACGATATTTGCAAAATGGAAGATACCATTTCGTTCGTATTCCAGTGTGACATTAGATATATCTGTTATTGTAATATGTTGAGTTATTGGATTCTATACCAACAAATATAGGTATCGTTATTGCCGTAATGTGATCATACGCATATTTCTATATTTGTTTTCATTTTTTTTTTTTTTTTCACTTAATCCAGGGTTGGCGCCATCTTCTACGGAAATGGCCCCTCGACAATTCGGTCGATTGCTAGGATGTATGGACAGGGTGAAATTTATTACAGAAAATGGACTACTTCGAGAAATCGCAGTTCAAAGCACTGGTAGGTTCTTGCATGTTCAGTGATTCTGAGATTGTTTTTTAATTAGACTCTTACCACATTTAAAAAGGATATATAAAATAACCTACATGAAAAAGATAATGTCATTGTAATACCATTCAAACATTTGAATTTATTTGATTAATTAGGCCACCACTCCATATACATAAACAAATAAAAGAATAACACGATTGGCAGATAAGCGCGTGATGGTTTTAAAGCGAGAAATGGACATTAATCAAATCATTTAGGTACACTATAAGACAGTGTTTAAAAAATCAACATTTTTCTTAACACATTTCTGTATTCACTTTGTAAACATATTTAAATGCTAAACATGTTTTTTTGTATGTGAAGGGCTAGTGTTTTGTAAACATACATGAATGTTTTCCAATTTGACATACAGTTTAGCTTTTAAATATGTTTACAAAGTGAAGGCAAGAAAAGTGTCCAATTGCTAAATACACTTTTAAGGTCTATTTACAACAGTAATCAGCAAGCTTATGGATAAGATCATTTCTCACATCATTAATGAGAGGGAAAACTTGGTTGCTCTGTCTCAGCCTGTCCTTTTCTTAGATATTGATGGCGATGCAAAAACAATTCCAGACTTTCATACATCAATCTTCTCTCCTCGCGTGTTGAATTTCAATTCACTTTCTTCAAAAACTTCCACAATGTGGTCCTTCCACCTGTAAAATGAATATCGCATCGAATCTCGATTAATAACGTGTCCAATGTCGGAATGTTTCAATACAAATCCCATTCACTTGCATGACTGAAGTAAGAAGAGAGGGAAAATTTAATAGGATTTGTGTTAGCCATTACTTGAAACTTGGTCCCAAGCTCACTTTGTCACATTGTGCAAAAACAATGATTACTCGGTTATCCATAACCGCACATGAACAAATTACCTATCGTTGGAAAGAGGAGATATGTGGCTTTAAGATGGCGTTAATTATTTTGATGTAATTTTACACAATTACCACAAAAATAGGGGAGAAGTTTTGTTGCGTTTTTATTGATACGCCCTGTGTGTATTGTCACTAAGCACTTTTTGTAAAATTTGTAAACAGGTTTATTCAAAAGCATTTTCTATTAAAATTAAAATGTCACCAACGTCATTTTGTAAATCCAAACACTAAGACAATTGACAAAAAACTTGATAAAAAAAACAAACTTTTACCTCTACAAACGCCCAAACGAGATGAAAACGGATATTCAAGACATAGACAACTACAAGTACAACTAATAAGCCAATATGAGGGAGTTGCAGTTCATTAAAACAAAATTTAACTAAATTATTTCTTTGCTTACTTAGATGGAACTAAGTCTGGTTGTGAGAACCAGTGTTTTACAGCTAACTTATGTCAACAGGGACAATGCATAACCCAGTACTACCGCACGGTGTGCGATTGCTTCGCACTGGCTATGAAGGGCAATATTGCCAAAGGCTTGTAAATAATTAAACAGATTAATATGCATGGATATCCATACATCTTATAACCTTAGCTTAGGTGACGTCACCATAGTTGAATTAAAAAAAAATATATTAGAAAACTAAGTCCTATCATGTTGAATCTACGTCAAAATTGACATCGCACTAGCTTAGTCGTTCTTGTAATTTTACAGATTTGTTAGCATTTAATTTGGCTGTCATGGATATTTTGTCGATTTTTTAACCTGAAAGTATACTGGACAACTGTACAAATCCATTCTTCAATCAAACGGTTACTCCATAAAATGTTTATTAAGATGATTTAGGACTGTCAGCCGCCGTACGCAGGATTTTTTTTTTGGGTGGGGGATGCAGAACCTCAAAAAAGTACACGTTTGTTTGGTAAAAGTGGACATAAACCCCCTAAAAATGGTCGGCTTTTTTGGACTTTTTTAAACATCTCATCACAAGTGTGGATTTTCTTGTCAAAATTCTTTAAATTTTGGACTTTATTACAAATAGATCAGCAAATTACGGCGCATTTTACAACCAGTAATCGAAGTTTAAAGCATCAGTGGTAGCTGTGTTTGTTTCTGATTGAATAGGTTTATCTTTTAGCAAAAAAATTGCTTGCCTAATAAGACTTCAGAGGTTTTAGATACTGTTTTTGTGATTGGGCTTTTGGATGTAAATACTCTTTTCACCATACTCTTTAGAATCAATAAGATAATCTTTATGTATTTTTTCTTCGTATCTCAGGAAAATATGGAATTGACATTTCAGGGCCATAACTATATTCAATATCAACTTACTAAATGGGACATATGGTTTCTCAGGGACAACTTAGATTAGCGCTACAATTTAAGGTAAGGAAAAATGTATTTAACAAATAAACACAAACAACGCAAGTTTACTCAAGGTTACTCATGGTGTAGCTTTTCCAACAAATCAGAACATTTTAAAAATGTTGACCCCTGTTACCTTGAAACCCAAGCTGGTGTCCATTAATGGGGGTTGAAAGTGCTTCCATCAAGTTTATGGATTATCAATGTCCTAAAGTACTTGTGTGCAAACATTTACCTTATCTCGCGCGCAACATTCTTTCACTACCCATCCCCTGCTACATGGTGTCGTTATGTTGTTCTAATTACCCGCGAACAAGAGCTCACGTTAGTCTAACGATTGACATCTAAAGCTTTCCAGATGTTGCAACGGCATCATACAAATTGATTTCTACTACCCACGGCCACTAGAATGTTGAGGGGGTGTAATGGGTCGTTGGCGAATTTCACGGCTATTAGTGAATTCCCTTGTAGTCGGGAGGCTGGGCCCTCATTAAAGACCACATTATAAGCGTGAAGTAGCGTACAAATGCAATTTTATTGGGCGGGGGCTGAGGTCATGATCATGTGTGCTAATTTTAAGAATCCTCCAGCGGGGTGGCACCTTGTTCACCCAATGAAATTATATGTTCATTTTTCCTGAAGTCTAAAGGGGTAAAAATGTCAATGGTGTACGTGGTCTATAAAGGGTGGTGTAAGGTCAAAATTGGTCAAAGGTTAAGGTAAAGTTTTAAAATACCCGCTAGGTAATATAAAGTAGTCACTATTATCTGTCCTTGCTCAATGAGTCTGAAAAGGTATAGTAGTTTGCTCTATCTAAATATTTTAACTCTGTAGATATAGCAAACTCTACCGTTTTTATTTTTTTCCAAGATAAATATAATTAGGATATCTTTATTTGAATTGGACCATTTTAAAATTTTACCCCTGTAGCAACAAGATTTATCACCCTTTTGGACCTCATTTTGACCTGTAGCTTGTCAATAGGTACACATGACCAATTGAACTTTTTACATTTCATTTCAGAAATTTAATCGGCCCTTACGTGACGCTATGACCTCGTTAAGTTGCACACGACACTCTGGTCTATAAATGTTAACATAAAATTGCATTAGTAACCCGCTTGACGCTTCTCTTCAAGTTCTATTCGACTATTATCTGAACCCAATCTTTATAACCACAAAACCATTTGTTATTGCAATCCCCTTAGAACAACATGTAGATGTGCAGTAATAAATGTTATAGTCATAGTAATCTCGTCATAATTATGTAAATTAGTTAGTTTGCATAACATTCCCATAACCTGCTAACGAGATGAAGCTTTTGATCCAAATATAACGTGACAAAACATGACAAAAGGATATTATCCGAGGATACCAATAGCTATAATTTTGCACTTGATTGATTGTAATACCTCTCGAGAACGTTTCAGGGTTTATTAGACAAATAAGTTGAAAAGAAAACCAAGAACTAAGTTTTAAACTTGCATTCTGTACAGCTCGGCCCAATTAGAGATTCGTGTCTTAGATTTTCGTCGTGCACGACAAAATTCATTCCATTCACCACGAAGTGATGTGGAGGGACAATGCCAAATTAAAAATCCATCGTGCAATACAAAGAGCCATTGATATTACAGTACAAGTGGACAACCGCAATAGCTTAATGATTACGTAAATTATACGTAGCTGGTTATAACGTATTAGGGAGCAAGATCCTGTCAAACGCAATGGCATTAATCCAAAACTATAGAGGGATGGACGTATCAGCATAAATCGAGTCATCTTTTTATAAATTGTTTCGGCTTATTCACTTCAGGGTGATTTTATACATTGGTATGCATTCTAAAAAATATTGGTGGCGCATTTTTAATTTCATTCTTTAATTCATGTATGAATGTGGGTACGCTCAGCACCGTGTACCCCAAAACGCTACATAGCTCTTTCTCTATCAGAGAATGATCATTGTCATTATATGTTCGGATATACAAGAGACATAACAACAGAAAAACTAATATTCATAGGTTTAGGAAAATTTTCAACATTGGGGGCTGAGCCCTATTGAAAGTTCTGTCGAACCCGATGGGGGTGCAGGGTCGAAGCTCCTGGTGGGATCCAGGGGGAAGAGCTCCTTGCCTTGGTGTGGGTCCAGGGGGCGAAGCTCCCTGAAGCGGTTGGCTTTAAACATACAAAACATTCGCTGAAAAAACATTATTCTATGGTTTGCTACAGCAAACACCACTGCTTGTTGCAAAGGAGGTCATAAGTGTTCACAAATATTTACTTTACCACAATATCTGACATGATATGGTAAAGATAATATTTTGGTAACTTAATACGTAAGTCATAAGCCAGTTATCAAGGGTTAGATAAATATTCAGTGTAAAACAATCAAAAACAAACCACTAATCTGCTTTTTATTGACTTTAACTTGAAAAAAAATAACATTTGAAAGTTTGTTGTTTTGTTTAGGTTGGAGCCGAACACCAATCTGGCGTATTGTTTTACGCGGCTGGAGCTGTTCCGGTTGAGACTTACCTGGCGGTGTTTATGCAAGATGGTCTTGTTGTAATTAAGGCTCACCTGGGAAGTGAAGGACCCCTTGTAATGAAGTCGACGACTACTCTTAATGACAATAGGTATTTATACATATGTTAAGAACCCTTTTGTTACAAAGGTTACCGGGTCACATGGATAACCGCTGTAGCAAAATGCTTAACGAATTACGTGCGCATGCGTCAGATTTATAGCGAGACTAATGGTAGTCTTTGGTAAAAAGCCATGCTTTACGGAATGAAACACATCATGTATAACAAAGTACATACTAGAAACTAGAAACTCCAATTTTATATGGCACATTTGCCGATGTTATAAATCGAAAATTTTAGCTTAAATAGCTCCCCAAAAATCTTAGGCTTTCCCTGTAATGTGGTTTAGTTCTTTATACATGGAAGACAAGCGTTTTGTACTTTGGTTGTAAGCGTACTCGTGTAATAATTCATATTCAATGTATAAGTGTTTGTCGCAATGTTTGCTTTCCAGGGAACTGAAGCTGAAAACGGCGCACAATTGATATTTCCGGAGTTAAAATGCAGTTACCATAACACATTTAACATTATTATAAATTTATGTTGAACTTGATATTAAACACAGCCACCAATCAGCGGTGGAGGAACGGGTGGAGGGAGACCATGGTCCCTCCGCTTTTTAAAGTGCAGGTCCTCCCCTCTACTTTTCAAAATTGATTGATACACGTCGAGCATATTTTAGCTGGACGAGAAAACGATAGTAGAGTATTGAAAATTGATAGGCTAAAGTGCCAAGTGCTCCCTCCACTTTTAAAATCGATCCGTCGCCGCTGCCACCAATTAGTAGTAAATTTACATTTATCGTAGAATGCATTTATAATGGTGTGTATATGCATAGTGTAGTTCAACCTTAGACCCACATATCAATATCTATCCCTCAGACGCGGATAGAGTGCCTGAGTACAAAACGCGAGGCACGGGTTCGATTCAATATCGATATAATATTTTTTTTCATTTATATAATATTTTTAAAAATATTTTTTGTATTTCTCGGCCATCTAGAAAGGGAGGATTATTGCTCAGCCAGTCAGCTCGAGCAATTTCATAATCAATGTATAATGTAGTGGTACGACGAGGTTGGTTGCGTTCGCATGTGGAATATAATCCAAAGGCAACATCGATGACTAGTCTGGTTCCCAGTACTTGGTGGTTGTCCCTACGGGCACGTATACTGCGAATACTCACCCAACAACTCTGGTGGAGTTCGATACAGGCTGGTCGCTGATTAGTTGAAAAAATCTCCAGATCTTGAGACAAAATAACATCGACCGACCCGTAGAGCATATTTCAAAATGTGTTGTTGTGATATCTTTGAAAACGGACCGAAAACATTACAAGAAATTCGTTCAAAATTCGCGCTTAATCGGTGGGACGTATGATAAAGCTATTGGATTATGTAGCTGTATGGGCATATTCTTAGCACTTCTAACACGCCAATAGATCAGGTGTTAACTTGTGTTTGTAAACATTGACGTCACATCTTTTATACATTTGTTTATTCAAATAGCATTCATTTAGGGAATTGAACCTTAGGGCCTATATATGAATAGGCCCTATCTATAATAGTATAGTACAATTTCTTTATCAGCATTCATCGTTGTTTGTTTATTTCTTACTTTTAATTCGTTTGCTATTATTATTATTTTTCTTTCAAAAGTTGGCATAATATCTTCATACGACATGATGGCCGTCTTCTGTTAACAGTTATTGATGAACAACGCACTTCCAATCAAATTAGCGGAGATAATTATCTCTTCCATCTAGATCCGGACATGTACATAGGCGGCGGGCCAGAGCTGAAAGGATATGCAGGTAACATTTTTAACCAAATTAGCATATGGCAAGCCATCAATTGCAAAAACATTATATTAACAATTTGGTCCTAAAGCCTACAGGTGACTATAATCAGATCGCTAAAAAAACATTTAAAATAAAATATGCTTTCAAATAGTAGAGTAAAGATAGCACATGACCCCAAAAAATTGCAACAGAAGGTTTTTTTGGCATTTTCTAGTAGATTAAGTTCAGCTTAACAATATATCAAAAGTTGCACAAAATCGAAGTCCCAGAAAGTGTTCAAACTATGACATAAACAAAATGGCCGCCATCCGCCATTTTGGAAAACATAAATCCTCATATCTCTGGCAATAAATGAGCTAAAAGGACAAACAAGATGTCTTTTCCTACTAATTCAAGCATAACAAATCCATTAAAATCAGTCTCATGAAGTTGAGATATCATCTTGACCTCTAAATCCAATATGGCCGCCATACGCCATGTTGGAAAGTACAAATTCTAGTATCTCCGGTATACCGGAGGGCCAAAAGGACAAACAAGGTGTCATTTCCTACTAATTCTAGCATTACAAAGCCATTAAAATGGGTTTTATGAAGTTGAAATATCATCCTGACCTCTAAATCCAATATGGCTGCCATCCACTATGTTTAAAAGTAGAAATTTCTGGTACCACATGGGCCAAAATGACAAATATGGTGTTATTTTTTTTTTATTAATTGTAGCATAAGAAATACATTAAGATGGTTGTTGTAAAGTTTTGAGAACACCTTGATGTCTTATAAATGGCCACTGTCTTCCATTAAAAAAATGAAACCATATGAGGTGTCATTTTCTATTAAAGGCGGACTCAGAGATTTCGTAATATATACTTGTGTAGTAAATAGTCAACAAGAACTAAAGATACTAACATAAAATGCTTAATTCCAAAGGTAGAGATGAATCGGATTTTTCGTTTTCATGCAGTACACATTTATGTACAGTATAACAGTGCCATAGGATACTGTGCATAACAAAAATTCCGGATCCGGAAATTTTAAACAAAGTTGTAATTGTCTATATGAAGGATTTCGAGTTGAGCTTTTCACACAGTGATTATTATATGGACAAGCATTATGTATATGCAAAAACACAATTTGTTTTAAAATTGAGGGCGCCCTCCTCGGGAAATCTCTGAGTCAGCCTTAAATTCCGGTGTGGCAGGAGATATAGTCCTCCTGGCTCACAGTCCGGGAACAATGGTGAACAATAGGGCAATCGATTCAGTTGACTCTTCACACAACAGTAGTTCCATGCTTTATTCCGTTGTCGTCTATGGAGCCCGGACTATGGTTCCTGCCGGACCATATCTCCTTTCACCCCGGCTTTCGAATTAAAATGATTTTTAGTCGCGAAATTGTATAAAATTCGTAGGCATTTGTTTTTTTATGAGCTATAAATCTATCTCAATTTCTTCTTTAGTGTAATGTGGAAATGCTTGAACAGACACACAGTTTTTCACATTAATTTACCTCATCATCACAAAATGTGACTGAAACACTTGTTTGCATTAAATGTGATCGACCACTCCACTCTATTAACTATATCTGAGATCGAGACTGGTTAAGACACTATCTTGATTCTACGCGAAAAGTCAAAAATATTTGAATTTTTGCAGGAATAGCTCAAAAGTGAATGATAAGTCTGTAGAATTCTCATAAGTTCTTTTTCCAACTGAAGGATTACAGAAAAGAAGAAAAATGCAGTGTTCAAAGATTGACTCTCCATTCGGTTACGTGTTGTAGTAAGTGTCCGTTTGGACAGTGTTGACTAGTATATCTGTTTTGTCCTTATTAGTTTGCTTTCTGGCTTAATCATTGCAGGATATGTTAGGAGTACCTGTACTTGTTCATGCATGCAAAAATCTGATTTTGATGATTTTTTTAATTTTCTCATTTGGAAATCACTGATAGTGCCTTTAACCTTGGTCCCTGTTTTTGCATGAATTCCACAAGCAGTTTGTGAAAACTGTTTTTCAAAAGGTTATCCCTGTACGTAATGATTGCAAAGACTTGATTGTTGATCATTGAAAAGGGAACACATTGGGCTTGCAGCCTTCATCTTCCTAATCGATTCAGGATCTATATTGGTAGTACAAAATCTCTGGAACAAGCTCGTAACACGGGTTACCATGGATTTACTTTGAGGAAACATGATTTTTTGGCCAACCCCAAATATTCTTGAACTAGTATCGCAACCTGAAAATGCAATTGGCAAAGAACGATAGGAGCAAAAGGGTCATCAACTGAATAAGCGCCAGAAATTGATATCATACACATGTTTTTCTCTTTGTTGTCCTGTCAGACCAAAAGTAGAGGTCCTTAAAACAGCCCTCTTCTGCATATCGGAGAATGTAGTCTCAACAGATCTGTCTCTTCTCCAATTTGGGTTGTTTACCTAAATTATGCCATGGTAACTGCTGTTTTTGCTAATATCAACATCTGCATTTCCTTCTTTTCCCAGCAAAATTGCGCATTTGATATGTCTTCCTTAGTAGCGATCCTAGGTTTGCGACGTTTCATGTGTGCTGTCCTTTTGTGTTTGGTGTCACCATGTATCCATGGAAGACAAGGATGCTTTTTCTATGTCCACCTGTGGAGGGGAACATGCATAATCATCATCATTGCCAACTATAGGTGCTTCTCTCTGCCCATTTCAAGCGATGTAAAAGAGAGCCTCCATCAACAACATAGTGGATCATCTTTTGCACTGTCTCGGGACAGCAGCCTCTGCAAGGACACATGTTCGTAAATGCCATCAGAAATTGTTCCTATCTGGCTTACATAAACATCCTTTGGCTAAACAAATGGATCGCGGATAGTGGGACAGTTCGTGGCAAAGCACCTTATCTAAAGACAGTTCTCCAGATTGTTATACTAAACAGGAATCTTAGAAATACAAGCTTGGTCAATCGGTTACCTTGACAGATGCAAGGGTCTTAACTTTAGTTTTCCGTTTGTAGCTGTATTAGAAAAGTGAGCTTGTGTTCCATTTGTTTGACTGTATCATATCTTTGCCTACTTGAACCGATCTTGTACATTGACACCCTCACCAGCATTTATCCTGTGCAAATGTTTCTAAGGGCTTTTTCTCCTCCTGTGAAGCGAGAATGCTTTTCAAACTTAGTTGCTGCAAGCTTTGACAAGTCATTGTTGTCTCTTGTCCATGTCGTGAAGATTATTGATGATTATGCATCTTTTCACAGTTGAGACCACTATGAAGCATCTGTTGTCTCTAATGATTGGCACTGGTGAACTAACACAAAAGACAACACACATGAACATCGCATACTAGGTAAGCAAAACTAGGTAGACAGCACATGCAACAAATGTGCTAGGAAAAGAAGACATTCTTATTCAATGATCTGGGTAGCAGGCTCTCATTGAACTAATTGGTGACCGAATTCAACAAAGAGACTGTCAAGTAAATCTATGCAGAAGGAGATGCCAGATGTTGATATAAGCAAAAAAAAATCAGTCCCCATGGCATAATGTAGTAACAAAAAAAATCATATTGGCGAAGACACATATCTATTGATACTTCTTCGCCATTATGCAGAAGAGGCTGTAATGACATTTTCAGTCGGGCAGAGACCTAATATGGTATGAATAAGCTTTCTTTCAAATGAAGCACTTATTCAGTGATAACATTTGCACTAATCTGTCTGTTTGCCATGCATTTTCAGGTTGTCGATACTACTTCATAAATTATTTATGGTTGGCAATAAGTCTATTTTCTTCAAAGTAACTTCATAGTGACCCTGTGTTACGAGCTTTTCCAGATGGTTTTGTATCAGCATATGGAGCCTGAATCGAAAGAATGTGAATGTTGCAATGCATGGTGTCCCTGTTTAATGGTCAGCAATTATTTTTTTAATGTAAAGGCAGACCACGGCATTAACAGCAGAACTAACATCTGGTAAACCACTGATGGGTTGGTGCCAGATAGCGATTAACCACCCCCTTTTTTTAAGTCGGGGGCGCCCGATATTAGTAGCAGACTTGCTCTGACGGCATTCAGATGGGGACAATTTGGATAGAATTCCTCGATGGCTGACCATGTTAGATCTTGGGGTCTCATCAAGGTCAGGAGATCGTACTGACAGCCGGAGACGAGGGTCTATACTGTTGAAGTTTTTTAGGCATCAGTTGCAAAAGTAGTTCATGAGCCTCCTCATAGAACATGCGGTGGAAGAGTGTAGTTTGCTCTAACTGCTCTTCGGTGTTATAAACCCTGAAATATGTCTAATTCTACCAAAAACCTCCACTGTAATACTCCACTCTAGGAGAACTTATTTACAGTTTTTGGACAAATAGCCCACTAAAACCACTTTAAAACAACCATCTCAATGTATTTCTTATACTTCAATAAAAAATAACACCTTATTTCCATTTTTTGCCCATCTGGTATCAGAATTTCAACATGGCAGATGGCAGCCATATTGGATTTAGAGGCCAAGATGATATCTCAACTTATTAAAACCCATTTTAATGGATTTGTAATGCAAGAATTAGTAGGAAATGATCTTGTTTGTCATTTTGGCCCATCCGGCACCAGAGATACAATAATTTGTACTTTTCAACATGGCAGATGGCGGCCATATTGGATTTTGAGGTTAAGGTGACTTCATAAACCCCATTTTAATGGATTTGTAATGCAAGAATTAGTAGGAAATGACATCTTGTTTGTTCTTTTAGCTCATTGATTGCCAGAGATATGAGGATTTATGTTTTTCAAAATGGCGGATGGCGGCCATTTTGTTTATGTCATAGTCTGAACACTTTCTGGGACTTCAATTTTATGCAACTTTTGATATATTATTAAACTGACCTTATACTACCAGAAAATGCCAAGAAACCTTCTGTTGCAATTTTTTTGGGGTTAGTGTGGGTACATGTCATATTTTGATCCTACTAAAATGACTCCATGCAAGCAATATAAAAATCAGTCAGTGGTTTGGTTGTGGCTTCCTATATAACCTTTACATATTTACCAAATCAACTTAAATTTTGCAAATAACAAGTGGACCATAAACAAAACTATAGGTGCTAGGAATACGAACTTTAAATAGTGAAACAAAATTTCCCTTTTCCTGAGAGAATTCCACCAACTACTAGGTATAACATGTTTAATGCCGATGTGGCAGGAGATATAGTCCTCCGGGCTCACAGTCCGGGAACAATGGTGAACAATAGGGCAATCGATTCAATCGACTCTTCACGCAACATCGCTTTATTCCGTTGTCGTCTATGGAGCCCGGACTATGATACCTGCCGGACTATAATTACTTTCACACCGGTGTAAACGAAGATATGGTCCACCCGGAGCCATAGTCCAGGGCTCCGTAGACCACAATGGAATAAAGCGTGATATTAATGCTGCGTGAAGAGTCACCTGAATCGAGTGCCCTATTCTTCACCGTTGTAGGTGGACTATGAGTCCGGAGGACCATATCTCCTGCCACACCGGAAACATTTCATATAATTCACGCCTGTGTTTCTAGTTACAACATTCCGAAGTTTTAGAAGCCATAGCTAACATTTATAATCGACATACATGTATAGGAAAATAACGCAATTAATTTCTCAAAGATAAAGTAGTTTAATCTTTTATAGTCATTATACCTAAATACTGACAAAATAGCGGACAAGGTAAAGTTTAAGTGAATTTTGGAATAGATTTGAATCTATTGGCCCTCACATAACACATATGACTTTCACGCAATTGATTTTCTGTGTTGTTTCTCATAGGTTTAGAGGTTAGTTCGAATTTCGTCGGTTGCCTCAAAGAAGTGTACGTGGATTTTGATAATCTTATTGGCGAAGTGCAGTCTAATTCATCGATGGTGATGTTCCATGGAGGTGATCCGATGTTTAAATGTGTGGAACTTGGTCACACTCCTCTATCATTCCCAACAAAACTATCTCAACTTATACTGAATGATTGGACAACCGGAGATTTGAATTTGAAGTAAGAAAAAAATACGACCTAAACCAAACCCCTATAGGGCATGGAATTCAAAACCTTTATCATAGATCAATTGATAGTGTTGCATTGCTCCATTCCCCACCTTCTAACGGAAAGATATTCACTTCTGTTTGGGTCTTGTTTTGACATTATAACAAAAGTTACCCTCTTTCAATTATGATTTGAATCAGATTTGTGGCACATTAGTTCGTATTTGTCTATCCCTCTATGTATTGATTGTTTCTTTCTTTTCTTTTGATCTTGGATAGATTTATATTCCGGACATCATTCGCGAATGGCGTTTTAGTTTACACCCTGATTAGCGTTGATGACACCCCTGACGGAATTCTTCAAGTGAGTGAACAATATAATGATTTCTTTGGGAAAAAGCAGATACAGATTAACAATAATACCTTTACGACAAAAGGCGTCAAAAAGCAATTTAATAAGATTTATAAGATTTGCGTGGATAGAATGGTAATCCTAGATTTCTTGAAGGTCTTTTTCTTAAGGGCAAATAAACATAATTCATGCACACTCTGAAAAGTTATAAAATAACTACTTTCTTCAATACAGAATATTCTCAAAAATGGTTCTATAAAGCAGTATAGCGTTCCATAGGCAATGGAGAACCCATTATGGTTCTTCAAAGTATTTTGTTTTATCTTTTAGTTTATGATGTGAATGTTGGGTTTTGCTTTTAAACCAGAAAGGAAGTACTGTGATATTGCCAATTTGAGACCAAGAATAAACAATAACAAAACTTTACTGAATTCCAATAGAATAGAATAGAATAGATTTGATCATATTTATATAAAAACACAGCGTTTCGTAAAAACTAGAAAGTGTTTGAAACTGAACTACCAACAACATTCTGTGCTTTTTAAAGGTGCGTTTGGTGAATGGATCAATGGAGATGCAGCTTGACTTAGGAGCGAAAGGGGGAACCAATCGTCAAAAAACTGTTAGCGTTGGAACAAGTTTACATAATACCGCCTGGCATGACGTATCTCTCATGCTAAGAACAGGGTATGCTAACAATTGGTCTGAAAATATAGGCACAATGCACACATGATCAGTTCGCACGATTTCCATGTTAAACGCCACTAGTTAACTCACGGTGTTGTCTAGGGGGAAACCGTCAACTTTGAGTATGTTTCTTTCACATTTAAAACTCGCACAGAGTAAATACAACAATATCACTCCAAAGTACAAGCTAATTCAGCAAATGATTGTGTTCCTTAATTCCTAAATCTTATTGCAGCAGAAACATTCGAATTTTATTCAAACCTTGGAAAGGCGCCATTTTAAGTGGTGTGAACGCTTATGAATAAGCTTAAATTATTCCTGAAATTGATAAAGGCAATGTTGGCTTACGTGTGAAGTAATTTTCTCATTGCATCGCTTGATTCATACATGTTTATAAAGATGATATTTGGAATAATAAAATAAGAAAGTTAAGGGATGCAGATGTTATTACCTTAACACTATTTTAAATTTTGTTAACAACATCAACAAAATACGACTCCTTTGCTTTGTGAAAGTGCATGATAGTCAAAAGATCTTCTTGAAAATTATGTCATTAAAAGTTTAAATTGTATTTTTGAAAATATATATCATGTATTCATTGTTTGATTGATTAAATACATTTTAACAATTCATTTGAGAATCGTGTAATTTCAGATTACAATAGCTTAATTTCGATTATCTTTCATTGTTTTAGCAATATTCTGTTGACCGTAGACGGTCGTATGGTTGGGATACCACACAAGCACACATTAACATCCAGGAGTGCGGTGTACGTAGGTTCTGATGTGTCGGGTGAAAAAACTGGTAAATAATACATACTAATATTACATCTCCTACAACTCCTAGATTACATAATATTTTTGATAATCTTTTTTGGATCCTGTGGCGTTATAGTATTCGCCCCTTGCATGGTCATCAATTTTGCACGATATTTTTTAAATATTTTACTCATTGTTGATTAAAAGGGAACAACGCATTCATCTGGATATTTATTAATCTTTTCCTGGAGATGACCAGCGAAGACATGTCGGATGGCCGGATTCGAACCGTCGACCTCCGTATTACTAGCACGGCGCTCTTGCCAAATGAGCTAACAAGTCAGGCTTGGTAGTGGAGCGATTGATATTATCTATAGGTGTTAGTCCGAAAGGTGTTCCCACGTTTTCCTAGCGGATAGCATCAGAACAGTATATTTCCATATACGATTTATATTTGCATTTTGAAATATTCATCCTTGTCTACCTGGAGAACTAATTTGTTAAAATTTCAACGCATTCTTTATGTTGATTAAAGTCTTAGTCAAATTTGAGTAAGTCTTACGCACTGTTGGTTGAAATATACCTCGCTTTGCGTAAGGTGTACCCAACTTTGACCAAGATTTTTTAATCAAAAGAAAGCGTTGTTTCCTTTTTAATCAACATTTATGTGAGATCCAAATGGACATTGTTAGGCTATGTTTATGCATGATGATGTTGTAATATCTAGGTATTGGAAATACTAGTTGTAAAATACTATTATAAGGAGTTGGCAAAAGATCGACAACGTGAATTTAGACCAATTAGAGGGACAAAAGTTAGGTAAAATTTCTCTTCCTGTTGTTGGCAGTCCAGAGCTTTATTTCTTATGGCGGAATTAAGAGTTCGTACCGTATTGATGTTATGGTAAAGGAGTCATTTTTCCACTCTTTAGAGCGAGTACAGTGATGACTGCAATCATAAAGTGCTATTAAATTGTGATCATTCGAAAAGGAGTGAAGTTTCAATATTCTCTAAAAATGAAAATGGAGTAGAATTCCACCAGAATGGTGTTAAAGATAAACCAAGGCGTGCAGGACAACAGTGAAATAAAAAAAATATTTTCATCATTCTGATGAATTATTTTTACAGGTTTTGAAGGGTGCTTGAAACAAATTCGAATTCAAGGAACAGGGTTGATCCCAACGGAGATAGTTAATTCCGATATGGCCAATGGTGTGACTCTGGACGGCTGTAATATTGCCCTTAATCCTTGTGCTAACGGGGAATTTGTGTGTGAGAATGGCGGTGCATGTATGCACGAATCGAATGGAACTCGATGCATCTGCAAGAGCGATGGTTATACAGGATCAAGATGCCAGTTTCGTAAGTACTATGTGTGTGTGCAAAGTTGGGGAGCACTCATATGAAGTTGACGTATGAGTGCTTACCAGATCGACACGGTGTCTATCAAAACAGAGCATGCGTCAAAATAGGGCCCTTCGGTGACAGAGAATCAGGAGTAAGGGTTTGTTTGTGAGAAATGGTTAAAAGCTGACTCAATTTCACGATGACGGCGCACTTAATTTTCAAACAAATTGTGTATTTTGCATATACGTAATGCTTGTCCGTATACTAATCACTGTGTGAAATAACTAAGCTCAATCGAAGTCCTTCATGTAGAAAATCACAACTTTGTTATAAAATTCAGGATCCGGAATTTTTGTTATTCGCGGTATCTATGGCACTGTTATACTGTGCATAAATGTTTACTGCATGAAAACGAAGAAACCTATTCATCTTTAACTTTGGAATTAAGCATTTTAGATGACTGTATTTAGTTCCAGATGGCTATTTGTAATTACTAAACAAAAAATTATATATTTCGAAATCTCTGAGTTAGCCTTTTAAATGGTGATTGTTCAGTAATTTTCCCTCCAAATTCAGATGTTGGTCCTTTTAAGCCAACATTTGGTTGGCATTTGAAATAGATTTTCCAGCGTGCACACGACGTTGGTACGTCGAAAACAGGTCGTTCCTAGCCATCGATTCAATAAGCCAAATCAGCATTGTAACTTTTGGTAATTTGTTAGGGCTCCTTCCTGCCCTTTGACCCCATCAATATTCATAAAATATCTTTTTGAGATGTAAAAATAGGAACTATATTTTACTCTATCTAGATAACTTATGCCACATATCGGCTATATTGTTCGAATAATTAATATCAGGTAATTATTAAAGTCATAATCATGATAATCTTGATATATGTCCAAGTGCACTGCATATTTGTAATGCCGATTAGGCTTATTTGCAATTTTGACGGACATTTCTAAAAACTCTCGACCTGTTTTCGACGTCCTGCCATCGTTTCGGTGTCCCTCTTAAAGACAGTATGTCCGTTGTTAATTACCCAAACATCGAATCTATTAGTGAAGGCAGCGAAAAACAGTCTTTTGGTGCGAGCGAACCAAAAACGACTGGGCGATCTTTTAACAGGCACTCGGTGTGACACACTCTAAATTTCTTAAAGTGGAGGACAAATCTGAATTTAGATTAATTTTTTAATCTAGTAGATTGTTTCAATGTATTTTGATTTAAATTTTAATCTAAACTTGGATTTGTACCTGATAGCAATCCATTAGATTGATTTTTAATCTAAGAAATTTAGAGAGTATATTAGTGCCCCATCCAAGTTGATTTATAAATTGAAGATATTTTCATCTTATTCTGACAAAACAAAAACAAAGAGTAAATCGAATATTGAAAGCTCAACCTTAGCTAAATGTAGCAAACGCCATGAAATTGTTTAAAGACTCCCCACATGGGTTTCTAGACGGACCTTTTTTGCCTTGCCGGTACAGGAGATGTTATATATAAGCAGCGCCTTTCTCTTGAATGCCAAGTGCGTTTAAAGGATGGAGCAAAATAAATACCTATTTTTTACTTTATAAATTACTGGCTTGTTTGTATATAGTAACTCACGTTTGTGTCTCATCATCAGTCCCTGTAAGGCGATTATAGTTACTCCGAAATCAAAATATTCCAGCTTATATTTTAAACAAAACTTCAAAATTATATATTTCACGAGAATATTCGAAATCAGCATAAAATGCAATAAGTCCAAACAACCCTAGTCGTAGGTCAGTGGTTTTGAGATGGCTTCCAAATAGCCTTACGTACGGTCATTTCGAAAGACATCTCAAAATGTACTGACTCTTATGCGTTACGATACAGGGTTAAAAGATTTAAAATAAATTATTAATTGGGTAGTAGGTAAATATCCAAAGGCACCTTTTGGCAAAAGTACAATTCCCACCGCATTTGTTAAAAGGTAAATAAAGGTAAACGACCCTTAGTCGCCAATGATCTGTCTCTCTCTGTAGGTTATCCATTAGAACCTTTCGTGCAGATGGCCCCGAGAACTCTTCTTTGCTTTATTGCGCATTAAGAGATTTTCAAGATGACAAAAACGTCAATTGCCGGTAAATGAGATGTTCTTAGTATATCAATCAAATACCAAGATTTCTAAGCTCCAGGTTGCTCGAAAAGACCTCGCCATGATCATCGGCATTATATCTAACCATCTTCTTTACAAGATAATTCTTTATCGAAAGCCTTGATTTTATTTTATTTTAATATATTGGTTGCCATAGCAATCTACAAGAAAAGCTGCGCCGACTATTTCCGTGCTGGTGACTTTGAATCGGGACCAAAGATGATTGACTTAGACGGTCCCGGACAATTACCAGCAGCTCATGTTGTCTGTGATTTCAGGTAGGAGATTTAAGGGTACATTGTATGTTAAGAAGGTGCCTCATGCTCTCTACTATGCATGTTATATGATTAAAGGGACAGTATGTTAAATAAATATATCCCAACATACCAAAATTAACCCTGAATAAAATCCACACATTAACTTATCAGAAAATAATTTGCTTGTTTATAGTGTGTGAAACTTGCAGGAGTACTGCTACTATCGTCATCATCTTAGTTTGGTTTACCTGTCAGTCCAAAAGGATTGACATCATTGACAGCATTTATTGTGCATCCGACATTCTTTTTCACATAACCTCACTTACAATTGCTACAATTGCTCTTGTTTGTTAATCCACCAGGCACTTGTCAGTTCAATATCTTGAAGCAAGTCTATAGGATACAATACCTACATAATTTTCAAAGATAATCACCTGAAAATACACTGTTATTCATTACGCTCCCACTACTTGGTTAACCAATTTCTGACTATTTAATGGAGTTACAGATCAGTGCTGGAAAAAGGCTCTGGGTGACACCATAGAATGTATTTATATACATATCCTTTGGTTAAGACACGACCATGCAACACCATCCGTCTTAGGATCGTGTACCCAGTGATCATAAGTGAGGGTATGCAGTGAAACTCTGAGTAACGGTTGCCTTTCCAGAGGTCTATCCTTTGGAATTTTTAATTTTCAAATACACGTATGCCAAAAAAAGGAAAGCCAGATGCACACTGAATGTGGGAAATGATGTAATTGCCCTGGGGTGACAGATTATTCAAGACGATGAAGGTAATATCAGTGACTCTGGCAAGCTTTACACAATATTAACATCAAATTTATTTTCTAAACGTTGAAGTTATTTTAGTCAAATTCGTTATTTAATATGTTGGAATATTTAGTATGTTTTTTAATTTAATTTATTTTAGTGACACTATGTTTGAATATGTTTCTTTGCCATAGTGTTCCTTTAACATGTTTCAATGGAAATCTTGCTTAAAGTTTCGATGGATGGTATTTACCCATTAGCACATGGTATTTAAGAATTTAACATGGGTTAAGTTCAAACGTTTTATTGCTAAAGCCTCTGGGGAAAAGTTGATTCATGTATGAGCGCAGCAAAGCAACTTGCATTTTTCCTACGCTGTGTTAGGATCTTTAGGATTTGGAGACATTATTGATACCTGACATTAATGAGTAGTGTATGAAGGCAAAAAAGAAACACTGCAAATTAACATTATCTTAATGAGTGTGTGTTTGTGTGTGTGTGTGCTCTCGCATATATGTGTATATGCGTGCGTGAGACGCGCGCGTGTGTGTGTATAGGTACTTGCTTTTAAAATTAAAATAATAAATAACCCCCAATCTTAAATTGATGAAATAAGGTCGTAGCGTGATCAAGTTTTGATCAATGTATCAGGTTAAGTTAGGTCATTGTCCATTGAAAAAAAAAATCGTTTTCCTCGTCATCAAATATGCAGTTTCTCAGTCAACCAGTTGATGAAATCAGGTTTGAATACATCAATACGGAACTTCTTTTTTTTACTAGCGACTTTGCGTCCAGTACCACTGGGCATCTGCAGGAAACTGACTTGAGATGGTGATGGCAACGTCCGCTTAGTAAAAAAAGTATATTCCCCAGTATTTGATTTTATTTCCATACTGATTTCTGTGATCATCATCATCATCATCATCATCAACATCATCATCATCATCATCATCACATCATCATCATCATCTTCCCATCATCTCATCACAATCATCACCTCCTTCTTCCTCTTGTTCTCTTCTTTCTGGCTTCTTCTTGGTCAATCAATTTAAAAGGCCTAACAAAACCCATTTTGTTTTAAATTTCTCGCATGGAAGCCCCAAAACGGACCGTAACACACTTCCTGCCAAAGACTCCTGGTACGGTCAGTTAAAACTCCAATTAGATTTCGATTGGAAATATCGGCTGACATCAGAAATCTTGCTGCTTTAGTGAAAATGTCTTCACAATGCAGACAACTTTTCAGCTACTGGTGCTTTGAAGCACCTCCTTAGGTAACAATGTACAGGGTGTAACAATTATGGTTATTGAGTGGCTAATTTGGGGATGTCAACGCCAACAGTTCTGTCTTTATCTGGTCTAATATCTTATTACAAAAGAGTCCAGTTTGGTAAAGGCAATATGGAATTATTTAAAGTTATAGATAGTAAAGCAAGTCCAAAAGGGTCATAACGTATTGGTCCCAAACAGCGTGTGCTTTGAAAGGTAAGCGCTGGCATAAAGGTGATTTCTATTGAAGGCCTTAGAAATGCTTTGCTTAAAAGGAACACGCTGTCGCACTACGTTATGACCCTGTGCAATAGACATGGCCATTGTAATGCTGCAGTAAAAGCCGCTTTTCAGATTTTTTTGTAATCAAAATAGACATCCTTCCATACCCCGACATTTTTTATCTTGCTCGTTAAAAACAACAAAAATAGTAATTTTTTTTTTTGGGGGGGGGGGGCGAACACTTTCATCCCCCTGGAGGAGGGACGCCCCCACCCCTTTGCTAGGTGCTAGTGCCTGTCGCTAGGGTCTTTGTGGCCAATATATGTAGCCAAAATAGGTTGATGCTTTAACTAAGGATGATGAATAGTTTGCATTTAGTATACGAATGGTATTATGAATTATGAATAAACATTCCTTAATCAAATGCGGTTATTTTTCAAGTATTAAACCATATTGTTGCAGTTGATGTGAAAAAAGATTTTATTTACACATAGTGGGGCAATCTACACGGCAGCGCAGATTCAGATCGGATCCAGAGAGGATCCAGATCTCGTATCCAGTGTGGGTCTACATGGGCAAACGGCCCCCAAACTTGATCCCGATCTGCAACGCGTACATGATGTGTATACGGCTTGGTTAGTGGCGCTATGTCACTTTAAGCGGGTTTACTCTAAGGGTACGCGTAAACGATTCCTCGTCACCAAGTTAACGCGAGATTTGTAATACTTTATGCTTCGTAGAGAGCGCTGTTGTTTTGTACTTTCGCACTCACGCGCCGTGTAGAGTTCTAAACGGTCTCCCATGATTCTGGGATTGTTGATTGGATCTCAGGTGATGCGCATCGGATATGGATCTGCGCTCTGGTTATATCATATTATGATTCTATAGGTTTAAGATATGTGAGCCCTCTTGTTGTTGTTTTGTGATGGTGTGAGAATAAAATAGCGTTTATTTCTGATTGTACCGGTTAGGAAAAAAGAAGTATGCTTCTATGGGCCAGGGGATTAAAATCGAATAGTGACTTCCCTGAACATTTCAAAGAGACAAGCAACGCTAACAAGCAAACGTAAGTATGTATTAACGGAATTGTGGTCAGGCCGTAATCAATGCATCAAGAAAGCAAACGAAAACATCAGTAATGCTGTAACTTTTGTCCTTACAAGTGAATTAACCGGAATTCATAGTAAAATATGCTTTACATTAAAGTTGATGATTAGTTGACATAAAATGACTTTCTTGTTTAAAGCCACTAACAGTAATTTTTTTTTTCAAAAATCAAAATGCCCATTTTGTGTCTAAACTGCTAGTGTTAGGTCATATCAACACCTTATATTACACTTCTTTGTGAAAAACAGACACTAACGCATTTTAAAGCGGTCTTGAAGATGCCATTTACGACTGTTTTGTTTAATAATAAAAGTTGGATCCCGACTTTTATTACTAAACAATACATAAACAAATCGTAATTTCTTGACAGATACGGTGTATTAAGCTTAGTCACTTACAGGGGTCTTTGATGGAAAATAGGAGGCGCGATTTATTTACATTTTGAACAAATCGCTGATAGTGGAGTTAAGTTATTATACTTTCTGATAGTGGCTTTAAGTTATTATATTTTTTGAGAGGAAATATACCAAAACATATTCCATATAGAAATGTATTTTACATCACTTGCAAATCAATAAATAAGGGGTTGACGGGGATTCGAACCATTTATCGTCCGATCTGTAGTATCACTCTAACCCACTCTGCTATGCAAATTGATCAGGCGAAAGATGTTGTTTTGTGGTACTAACTCATAAAATCTTAGGCCATAAAGACCATACACACGTACACACATACAAACATACAAGAAGGAAATATTGTCTAATACAAATTATATTTAAATGAATGTTTGGTAAATGTTCTGAACTTCTAAGAGTACTTACCCCAAATTTCGGAGTAGACAATGAAAAGATGATATCACCATTGAAAATAACTCCTTATCGTTATGCAGGACAAACTAATAACAGAAATTCAGATCTTCATTATTTATTTGATCAATAGCTCTTACATAAATTGAGGCACATGTTGGTGGCAGTGGGTCAGCGCTCGCCTCATTAATAAGGTTGTGGGTTCGAGCCCGCGGTCGCCAATGTTGTGTTGCACTGGGCGAGGCACTTGACCTCGCTTGCCTCTCTCCACCCAGGAGTAGAAATGGGTACCAGCTATGCTGGGAATGCAAACAACTGCTGTGCGGGAGGAGTGGCGAACCCCCCACAGCAACATTATATTAGGGCGTCTGGCCCAACGCCAATGACAAGAGAGATGGCACTCCGCCTGCGGGAACACCATTTGCCTTAGCAATTTTTACATAAATCCCATCCATAAATGAGTACCTGAATAAAACTCAGAGATACCTGAATAAAACCTCAAGAAAGTGGTCCCGCTGGGATTTGAACCCGGAAACCCTTTGCATCACACTAACATGCTCCTCATTTGTTTACAGATGGAAACAACACGCTGGTTACCTCTCAAACAGATATGGCCTTCCCATCACAAAAATGAGATTCTTAAACAAAGGGCAAGGCGAGTTCACGCGAGCAACACTAACGCTAGGACCGCTTGAATGTTATGAGTCAGGTAACGTACCGAGTGCTTGGAGCACAGATGTCTTAAGTGCATTTTTGGGGATTTTCATTTTTTTGCATATTATGATAGTATGTGATATTCTCTATTTAGTGCACACATGAACTAAGTGATTATAACACATTTGAATGGTTAAAATGGCTTGAACACTATGGATGCAAACCTGATTTTTCTCACTTAGCCAAAGTTTAAATCTTGTTTTTCCCAAAACTTCAAAAATGCACTTCTGTGCTCCAAGCACTTGGTACACAAATAGGCAGAGTAAACACTCTTTCATATTCAGACATATTCAGAGTTACATTTTGTTATTGTTATTTTCGTTGCCGTTGTGGTTGGTTTGCTGTTGCGCATGGTTGTTTTTCTTTATATATTTTTATTCTTGTTCTGCTTCCAACCGTAATTTCTTTCTCTCTCCCTCCCTCTCTCTCTCTCTCTCTCTCTCTCTCTTTCTCTCTCTCATATCAGATGGTGCTCATAGGCACTCCTGTGGCTTTCACAAGAGCTCGCCATTTTCCCCGATCCCTACCCAAACTTGTAGCTTTTGCCATACTCCTTTCAGTCCACTCCTTTATTCCATCTGTCAAAGCTGCTAGCTGTTACCGGACGACCTCTTCCTCTACGACCTTTCACGGTACCCTGAATGATTTGCTTCTCAATGCTGTTCTCCCTTCTCATAATGTGACCAAAATATTTCAGCTACCTCTTTCTTATAAGTTTTCTTAATATGAGGCCTGAACCAGTCTTTTCCAACAGCCATTTATTTGTTCTTTTGTCCTGCCAGGATATCCTCAGAAGCCTTCTATAACAACCCACATTTCAAACGAATCAATGCGTTTGTTATCACTTTAGTTGGTGCCCACTTCCATAGGGTGTCAACACTGAAGACAGTTGCCCTGAACAGCCGTAGTTTAGCTCTGTTGAAACTCCTGTACTCTTCCAGATGTTTAGCATGCTTAGGGTGGTGTTCCTTGCAATAGTTAATCTTCTCTTGATTTCAGCGTTACTGTCGCCCTTGTTGTTAATGAGCGAACCAAGGTACTCAAATTCTTATACCTCTTCTTAATTTCAACACAATTAAAATTCCATAAAATGTGACATTTGAAAGGGTGTTTCCGTACGGTGACCGATCTGACCCACTTCTTTCTGACACACTTATGAATTCTGTTAAGGTTTCTGAATTCATAAGCGTGTCAGAACAGAATCATAAGTGTGTCAGAGCAGAATTCATAAGTGTGTCAAAAAAGAAGCGGGTCAGATTGGTCACCTTACGGAGACACCCCAACTGACGCATGGTTACCGGATTACCTATTTTATTGTTACTGCACATGTCAGTTAACCAATTTTTACTTCCCAACCAGAAAGACTATACAGACTGATTCAAAAACAAGTTTACTCATTTTTATTGAGGTTTTGTAAATATCTTAATAAATTTGCTCTTGCCAAACCCGAGTTATACGCATTTGAATAAAAACTACCCATTTTAGAGTAGTTTAGCAGGTGCAACTTTAATCAATAGCAGGCCCACCTAGCATTATTTTGATAAAAATTTTACATTCACACAGAAAGCGGACCAGTATCAATATGGCTCCACAATTTAGTGTACGAGAGCGCACTTAAGTTTCACGAAACTAAGAATACTTGCCGGGAGTCCTTACAAGTGAAACTCAGCTTCTCTTTCATCTCCAATTTCCTACGAACATGAATGTACCGAGACTTGTAAATCTTGCAAAACAACCCTTCCTTATATTTATATAAAATGTGCAATAATTATAAACACCCCCAAAGAGTAACGGCCCCTCCCTGAAATTTGTCATGTTCAAACGATACATCGGATTACACATTTTGGGATATAATTGGAAGCGGTGTTTATTTACGCGTATTTTGACGACACCTTTGTAGCGATCGACTGAGTATTGTTGAAGTTATGTCCAATTGACCGAACCCACCCCAGGATTTAAACGTTAGAGCAAAACCTATTGACAATCATACTCTTTCCAATGGAAGTCAATCCGCTTCTTCTCTGCATGACTAATTATCCTTCTCTATAGGGTTTGCTGCAACTTCTTAATTGTCTAAATCAGCCTGTGTGATCAATAAAAAAATAAAATGGTTCAAATGTGAAGAACAAAATACCTACGTTATGATTTGTACCCGGGGATTTGTATCGTGGCAATACTTGACTTTTATGACCGATTTTTTCCCGTACAGTTGCTGCTTCCAAACCCAACACGGCTACATTCCTAACCCCTGAAAGTTTCGTCACACTAAGCGGCTGGAAAAATGGAACACTCAGCTTTATCTTCCGCACATCAGACATCGGGACGGTGGTCTTTCATCAGACAGGAGGGGAGAAGATACCTAATTCAATCATTGGATTAATTGCAGAAGGTAACTGGAAGACACCGTGTGCTTCAAGAAGGAAGGTTATCACGAGCACGAGCATTAACCCAGTGATATACATTTTCAATTGGTATTTACCTTTGGATACCTTTAACTAGCAGCCATCAACTTTAACCTGAGAGTGGCAAATGCTAAAAGTCTTGCGTCTGTAAACTCAAAGGCTACAATTGTGTTAGATGTTTCCCACCCGAGATCTGAAGGCGATTGTAGTCGTTTAGGTCGGTATGCACAAAAATGTTAGACCAGGTTTAAAGTTAGATCTGGTCTAAGTCAAAATTAGACAGGCCCTATTCACATTTTCTTCATAATGTAACTATCAGATTTTAAAGATTAAAATGTAAATTTCAAAATGAATACCTCATGTCAATGCAAAGATCTACCTTTAGACTCGGTCTAACCCTTTTGTGCGTACGGACCAGAACATGATTCACAACCTCGTCCCATCGAGTTACCTAAATAAAGAACCGCTAGCCTTAGTAATTCACGTGTACCTAACCCTATGTGCAAATTAGGTCGTATCTGTAAGAAATTCGCAATTTTGTATTTTCTGTCTGTAAACGGAAAGAAAGTACAACACAATGGCCTATGGGACCGTGGGAAACAAGATATTGCTCATAACACAAAACCTCAAGATCGCAATCAACTAAAATTTTGTGACTAAGCTTTTCTCAAGCATATCTAGTGGAATATAAATCATGAATAAAGGAGAAGGTGTTGGAATCACAAAATGCACTTTTAATACTTAAGTGTATGGGGGAGGGGCACATGACCCAAAATTTTGTTTTTGTTATTTTTGCCCAAAATTTTATGTAATTGCCTAAATATCAGTTGCGCATATTTTGGTGGAAAAAAAACTCAAATCGGCCATGTCGTTATTATGCTAATTAGTATAATTAAAAATTTGGTACTATTCAAAACTTGTTTTGCCCCTTAAATCGTAGTAGAGTAACTTTTTAAAAGTTTTTATTTCAGCAATGTAAATTTATGAACCAAATATGAGAGATAAAAACGTAAAATATTGTTCGACCAAAATGGGGCACACTTTCGTTTATAACACAAAACCAAACATCCTCTAGCCTCAAATTTCACCATAGACATCCAAAATATTGAGCACCTCCGGTAAATTATACACGAATCCGGTTTGACACATTCCAACACCTCACTGGCAGCCATAGCTGGGGTGCATCCTGCTTGAATTCACCCAAATGTGCAGATTAAGTGTAGCTTTTGAATTATACTTAATCAAGCGTGGTACAGACGTACAAAAGATTTGGGTAGGTTTTGGGTTGGATGCCCCCCAGTAATGGCGGATCAATTCTGACCATCATTTGGCTGGTCGGATTTGTCTATAGGAGTTTAGGGACGAACATAATTTTGCAATTCGCCATCGAAGTGGTTATATAACTCCCTGTTTACTGGATCACGCACCGTTTGGAATGTTATTGCAGACCGTAGACTTTGTGTAGTGATCATCTTTAATTGGTCCAGCTATTAATGACATATGCGTGACAAAAGATTTGTTGCTAGAAGAAATAGAAGAAGTGTCAATAGCAATAAAATATCTCTACGTGCTGTTCAAGGTAATCAAGGATTCATCCAATACAACCTGTCGATTGAGACAAGCAGTACTAATGTGTGTAAAGTCAGCGTGAAGATATTTATAAAACACATTTCATTACAAATCATGAATACAACTCAGATGTAATTTCCCATATGAATTAATCAATTAAATACATGCAGTTTATTTTATTTTAGAAACTTTGGAAGGCATTAACGTTTTTAATTAAATAACATAACTTTTCACACAGAAAAACTCTTTGTGTTCGAGGTCAATATGAATGGAAATACTCAGAATATCAGTGTCACAACAGCACGTTCTTTGGTCAACGGCGAGTGGCATAGTGTTAATATCATCAGTGGCACTACGGATATACTTTTCAATGTGGACAATGGAAATGCCTTACTGTCAATGCCTGTGGGGGAGACAATTGGACCATTCCGTGGAATGTTTAAACTTGGAGGTTCTGATCAGTGAGTATTTCAATCTAGAATCTATACTACTAAAATGAGATCTGTCTGTGAGTCTATCTGTTCGGCTATGCGTTTCGTTATGCTTTGACATATGGAGTTGATATTTGGCATGAAGCTAGGGAAGGACAGTGTCACCTTTGTTTGCAGGGTTTCGGAGTGACCCAAAAGGTCAAAGATCATCTAGAGGTCAATTTGCGTAGAAATGACCTATGACCCCCAAATTTGGTCAAAAGGACCGCTGACCTGAGCAAAGAATAAATCGGAGGTAAAAGATCACACACAGGTCAAAGGTCACAACCAGTTGGGCACGAAAGCCAGGTAATCGCGAAAGCCAGGTGGCCGCCTAGTTTGTACATAAATTTGGCAAAATGGTACTTGAGTAAGAGCAGAATTTGACCATATTAATATGGCTTTTTTATGGAAAAGTTGGTGATTTCAAGGTTTGTATAGACCGTATTCAATATGACGTCAGCCACCAGACATGTTGGTGGAAAAGATGCATACATTCCAGGACTACAATACATTAAGCTGTCAATCGATCCATGTTTAGCGATTGCACAGGGATCATTAACAGGTGAATGTATTGTAGTACTGGAATGCGTCTATCTTGTCCAACAACGTGGCTGGCTATTGAATACGGTCTGTACACTATATCCTACATCAATCGTAGAGAATTTTGAACTATCTCTGGCCTGGGGAAAAGACCAATTACCCGATTACAATAAAATAATACTAAATTGTTAGTATAGTCGACAGGATTAAAATTTTTAAAAATAAATGTAGTATTCAATATGTTCGATTGTCACATATTTACGTTTTATGGCAAATGCCAATAGGATTCAACAGACTCAGTTTATTTTGTTAATCATTATCGTTGTTATTACCATGTAGGCTTTCCGCTGGACGAAAAGGTTTCACCGGTTGCATCTCATCAGTGACTAAAGACAACAAGGACGTGTTTTTATATGATTACTACAATGAATTTAAGTGAGTATTTGAAATACCTTTAAAAATAAATTATATTTTATTTTGTACAACTATATAAATATAGTTAAATATAACCCTCTTCTTACCTCTCTCTGTTACCCCTTCTCTGTCTTTCCCCTTACCTTTACCCCTTTTTCCATTTCTCTCTATCCTCCGCCTCATCATCCTTCTTTCCATAACCCACTGCAGACAAGATGACATCAAACCAGGTTGTATAAGCAATGTGCATCTAAGCCGTGTCAAAACGGAGCTCGATGTGTTGACAAGTGGACTACGTATGAATGTGTCTGTGCTCATCCAGCTCATCAAGGCAAAAACTGTGAAATCGGTAACTTTTTCCCAAGTTATTTTCTTTGAATTTAACATTTAAAATAAAAATCAAACACGCAATAAATGCATGGCGAGTCTTCAAAATACAACGGTCTGTTGCGTGGGTCGCGTCGAGCATACCTGGTCGTCGGCCTTCCGCCTGTTTTTATGAATGATAGAAGGTAAATAAGTTGTGCGGTAATGGATCGGTCGTACGGTCGACGGAAGCAGTACTCCTTAAGCCACCCCTCAATTTTCTCAATGCATGTGATATAAAAAAGTTATGATTGAACGACAAATTCCACGTTCCTCACATTATTTTTAAGGATAAAATTAATATGTTGTCATGGTTGTGTCACTTTCAGATAATACAAAAGATGTAGTGGCCTTTTCCGATCCTGCTGTTCATCTTGATTACACGCCCTCAACGACGGATATTCTGACCGCTGATATTAATCTCAGCTTCCGAACACACCAATCGGATGCCTTGCTGTTTTATGCTAATGATCATCTCCATAACTTTGCCCAGTTGGAATTGATGGACGGTACCATGTTGGTTTTCAAGTATAATTCTGGGCGGCGAATTGTTGAAATCATGATAGATTCAACAGAGGGTAAATAATTTTATTTTACTTGACAGTGATCTACATCATTCGATCTGCACCAGATTTTTCATTGATATGAAAGTGGTATGTGGCTGGAATAATTCATTCGCATTGTTTGCTGTGCTCTTGCAATTTGCAGCAAGTACACGATATCATAATTTTTCGTAAGTGCACATAATCTGACGGCTAACCAAATAACGTCAACGAGTAGCACTATTGCCACAATCACTTTCATTTGATATCCATATACTGTTTAAAGATGTGGACGAAGTAAAGTGAAGATATGGCAAAAAGCTATCACTCGTAAGGTGATTGAATAAAAATCATCACATAGCAGAATTTTGCTGCACGATCTTGCGAGAAAACCAGTAAAATGCATAGGCCCTAAAGTTCGAAATAATATGGTATTTGACAGTCATTGCGATCACCGCTCTATGTTATGTCATAAAAACATTTGATTTCGCAATTTTTTGCTGAAATCGTGTTGCTAAGCTAACCACGGAACTTTTAATCACTAATCCACAACCACTCAAATCACAACTTTGTACGTATGAAATTCTTTATGCCGTAATAATACCTTAGCTATTCCCAATGTGGTCTATTTCCAAGACTTTGTACGTATGAAATTCTTAATGACGTAATACCTTGTCGTAACTAACTTAACTTGCATGTTTATATTTCTCTCTTTTTACAGTAATGTCAGATGAGGAAGCTTCGAACAGCTCTGATATTGTCATGACTGCTGGTACGTTGATTCACTCACTGCATGACGCTAATATTAAACTGCACACAAAAGACACTGCACTCTATTATGTTACGCACAATTTGACACCCTTGTTTCCTACAATTGTAGTGACATTTATATAATATTGGATGATATTAGGTTGATAACAGAAAATATCGCCCGAACTTCGATCAAATATCGGGCGATTCGAAGACGACGCTGATGGTTCTTAGATAGGGCGATATTTTCTGTTATCAACCAAAAGAAGCCTTTCAATATTATTATTATGCAAGAAGAAGCTGACTTGACAAAAATAGTTTTTAAATGATTTCCAAACTACTAAAATGATAGTATTTGCTTGACGATGAGTTACATGATCGAATGCCCAATATTTTTGCGTATTGCCCAGTGTGTTTGTCGGTACGCGCTAGTAGCACAGCGGTATTGCACCACGCGGAAGCTTCTGATGCATAATAAGCTATACCGTTTGCACCCATACTCGTAATATTTGATATACATGTATAATTGAAGCCATTGAAAGTAAGGTAATTCAGTCCATGAATGTGAATACTTGATAGGAATATACAGGTACTCTAACAAGAGCAAAATAACCATTAAAATAGATAAAAGACATTAAAAATAAAATTAGCGCAATGGCACAGTCTAGGTCATACCCAACGCAGATGGCGGACTACACCTAGGAATCACGCGGTAAACCGCTATAAAGTTGTGATTATGTAGAAACAGTACTGAGGATTTTTTGGGTTTTTTTTTAAACCTAGATCACAAGCACGTTAAAATTTGTCAACAATGTGATTTCATAACACTATACAAGTTGACTAGCATTTTGATAGGTGTAAGCATTTACAGAAGATACGTCTGAAATTAGTAGTTTGTAACACCATGATCTTTAACCTTCACTAGGTCCTCCATTCAACACTGGTGCCTGGGTAGACGTGACCATTGAACGTAAAAGCGACAAGACTGTCCTCAAGGCTAATGAACTAATGGAGGAATCAGACGCGACCGCTGAGCTGCTAACAGATTACTACGATGATCCGTTCAATGGTGCAGAAGGTAAGAGTTGCGTCAAAACGTAACCACGAGTTGGCCAGTGGCGAACGGGTACAACCACCGCGGCCCTAATGTGGCAATATTTTTCAACCTGTATACTCTGGTCTGTGGCTTGTGTTATCCTAATGCATAGGTCGCTTGTTTATTTGTTCCTGAAAGAATTACTTTTGAAGATATTGCCAACATATTATATTTCTATAGCCATAGTAACATAATAGTTAATAGGCCCTACTACTACAGGAAACACCTAAGACGACAGGTATGGTGTCAAGTAGCTACTGGGAATTACTTAAAATTTGTGGATAGTATGAATTGGGACAGAGGGTAGATTGAGTCCTCCCCAAGCACCAGGTTTGGAAATGTCATGTGATCCCACGAAAATCCTACTTAATCCCTCCTTTTTACGCTCATTTTAGTCAGAAAGCGCTAGCACTTGGTTTTTTTAAAATCAAGATCATGAAATGTTTTGTGGTCCTTAAACTCTGACCTACTGACATGTATTTATTACAGTAAAAAGGAACTTGGTAATAAATTATGATTGGTTCAGAACATCCTCTGGAATTAGGGGTAGCTGCCAAGCTAACACCTGTTAGCATGGGGTTTTGAACCGGTGTCCTGTTGTTGGAACAGCTGTCACGAACCGCCGATCAATGAATTGAAAATTTGCGATATTGCGTGTACATAAGACTCGCGGTTTTCACGAGTATCCATCATTCCTCTAACATTCCATAACCCGCTAAAACATCAACTCTCAAATTGGAAGGAGGTTTGAGTTCTAAGTAGCAAACGCACAACCTATAAATTTCATACTACTTCAAAATCTTACTTGAGATTTATATTCATGATATTATGCAACAAGTATTTCATTGATGAGGAGAGTTACTATAACAGAAGTGGTCATTTGGCTATGTTCATAGCAAGGGAAAATTGTTCTTGACTATTACTACTACTAATATTCTTGCGCAAAGTTTTGTTCATGAATAACACTATCTAGTTTAGTTTCTGGTATACAGTGTACTTTGTTCTGGTAGAGTAAGCACGAAGCGATTATGTTTTGGAAGATTATGTTATGCTTTCTTCTTTTTTATGCCAACCCTCGATGGAGGGAAATGTTTAAATGAACCCCACAAGAACGGGTAGATAGATATTATCAATACACATCAGCGCGTAAACAAATCTCTTGCCCGTTCTTGGGAATGGGGTGGAAGGGGATGATAATCAAAAATTCGATTCGCATTGACACATACACTTAAAATTTCCTCTAAAAAGTGCCATTTTCTTCAAATCTGAACATCTCACATTTAAAGTTATATGATTTGTGCAAATGGGGACCAGATAACGCAATGAACAAAACTGAGGGCGTTTCTCTTATCTTTGTCAGGTCCTTAGTTCAATTAATACTGATTTTGTGTCTATCATCATTCCAGAAAACGTCAAACCACCCCGACTCTTTGTAAATCCTGACAAGGTTAGGACAATTACACATGGCACTAGTGGGTGGCCTCCAGATATAAGATGACATCATTGCCTGGATTACAGGGATGTATAAGAGGGTTCGTGATTGGAGGAGAATCTGTTATCGCCTAAAGGAGCTGGCTACACGAACCCTAAAAGGTACTTATTAGCGGACAACTGTCTGAATTTTGTCTGATTGTTCTGTTAACCGCGGACATACAAACAATGATATAATTGCGCCGACTGGGTTCTATTTGAAGATAAAGACGTCGATTGTATTCTTGACCATTCAATCATTTCTAGACTTTGGTGAAGATACTTAATTCAAAGCTGCTTAAACATTAAGCATAAAAGGTGTAATCCAGATTATTAAGAATCAACTACGATAGTCGACATTGATCTACTTTTGTTTACATATAAAGCCTTTGTTTTCACCAAGGAGTCGCATCAAGTGTAAGAGAGCATGTCGACCAAGAAGTGTATATGTATTATACAATGTGACACACAAATCGGCTAAGAAAAAAAGTAAGGGGGAGAGCACTTGAAGGATGATGGAGGCGGAGGCCCTGCGAGGCGGGGAGCGGCGAGTGGATGGAGTGCGGGAGGGGGAAGCTTTGGAAATCTGATGTTTTGTTAAAAGTGTTCATAACAAGGGTATTTGAGTCCCACCGAAATTATGGGGGTGCCCAGCCCCCTCCTTAGCCTATGACACAAAGGCATAATTTGGTGTTTTCTCAATATATATATTAAACATCATCAATTGACAATTAAAATGATTATTATTGCTTTCTCTGAAGGTGTATCTACGGACATGTGACAACCACTGTGCACAAGGGGTATTGAAATAATGGGGGAGGCACCGAGTTATGGAGTACGTTTAGGTGCAACTGTTCTTCAAAATCTTCTCTGGAAGACGATGTGGCAAAGGTAAATACTTTGGCATGTGATTGAAAAAACCTAAATTAAAAGTATGAAGAAATAAATCAGGGTAGGAACAAGGAAAGTCTTGAGGAAGACCATTTGCTCAAAGAAAGGATGCGGGTACCAAAGGAAATGATTGGGAACACAGACAGTGGTTAGACGCCACCCGTATTACTAGAGCTGGAACTTAAAAAGAAAAGGAGAAAAACAAGATGATCTATCTGTCCACCCTTACAAACCCCCGGACCAATACCTGATGAAATAAACAAAAAGTTTGCTGAAGATTTCTCGAGGATTGATTTATTTCAGCAATGTAATTGCATTTAGTCTTACGATTATGAACCAAGTTTATGGAAAAAATCCTTGGGAAAGTGTTTTCATTTTTGGTTTTGGTTGTTGCAGTCTTAAAAATCGGTTTTGGAACGCCATTTCGAGTCTGTATAACCGATTTGCATCTTTTCATGTTATTGTGTCGCGTTAACGTGGCCTATACTCCTTTCATTGACCAGAGTTTTAGTACAAAATTTTCTAACGGCAAGTGTTCAGAGTGGAGGCAAAGATCACTCATGCAACTTATATGAAATTTTAAACAATTAGCTGGCTAACTTGAACCCTTGCGGTTCGATGATGTTGAAGTTTTTAAGAAAACACCATTACTACGGATGCGGTACCCCAAGGAAAATGATTGGGAAAACAGGCAGTGGTTAGACCGGACACCGTATTACTAGAGCTGAACCTAACAAGAAAAGAGAAAACAAATGATTATCTGTCCAACTTTACAATACCCCGGACAATACCTGAAATAAACAAAAGTTTGCTGAAGATTTCTCGAGGATTGCTTTGACCAGTTTGTATGTACACTCTTACACTACGTACTAGATTGTTACAAGAAATCTTATGCAAATATCTGATATTATATAACACATAAAAATATTTCTGTCATTTGATCGGTGGATACTCTATCACGTGACATAAAATATTTGAGACAAGTTCCCCACAATTTCACAGGAGGGAAAAAAGTTTCCATAAAAAGCTACTATTTTCCCCCATCACGGTGAAATAGTTCATTTTATGGGAACTTTTTTCCCTGCATTGGTATCTTGACTAGCCTTGAGTTGCGGTGGCCGCTGATCTCGACGAGACTTGGCAAGTTTTTCAAATGACAGAAATATTTTTATATGTGATATTAAAACAAATATTGACTGCTCTATATTCGTGAAATGGTGCAAAATACCTCCCCTCGGTGAGTGGAGACCGTGGGCCTACTATTTTCTATATAAAATAGTAGGGCGGCACGGGCTCAGCCCTCGGGTAGTTCACCATTTCCCTCATATGCAGTCAATATTTGTATAACATGAACACGGAGAAGACCTTCGAATGATTATTGGTTCATGCAAAATAGCCGTAAGAGATTATTTGATAGTCCGATCTATCTATCTACCCACCCTTTACAAATAATTCCTCTCCTACACTCTTAATTGTAAAAAAACGCATAAAATACTGCTTCATTCCCAGAAATGGCAGGCTGGCTATGCACCAAAATGGTTTAGAGTGATTCTTGAAGAATGCGTTTCAGACAATGTTCAGGAACTGGAGGTTATAGGTTATATAGGTTCGCCACAGTTGCGCAGTTAAGGAGGTGATCATATTGGAAGTTTAGATGTAAACGGTCAATGATAATGTAGTAGTCAATGATAATGTAGTGGTCATTTGACACCACCACAAGCCATTACCAATGACTTGTGGATACGAGCAAACAAATTTGATGTCATTGTTTAAAATGTTTAAAAGAGTTCTAACTGTGCATTAATATTAACGTTTGAAAATGCTTAACATGCTACAGCTTCTGTAGCCAATCGATTGTTCTGAAAATTAACGCATATTTATCATTAAATAAAAGCAATTTTCTTTCGTACAACCGTAAAATCGCTTTTTACCACACCGCAATGCAGCATTGACATTAAAGACACTATCAGTGATTTGCTAAATCAGCAAATCGAAAAAATCATCAAAAATCAGATTTTTGCATGGATCTAACAAGTACAGGTATCCTAACATACCCTGCAAATTGTAAGACCAGAAGCAACCTTATAAGGACAGAATCGGAGATTTCAGTCATTACTGTCCGTTCGGACACTTACTACGACACGTAATTAAATGGAGAATCGTATCTTTGAACACTGCCGTTTCTTCCTTTTCTGTCAATTCTACAGCTGGAAAAGGGTAACTTATGAGAATTCTACAGAATTATCCTTCACTTTGAAGCTATTCCTGCAAATTTCAAATATTTTTCAAATCACTGATAGTGTCTTTAAGCACTGTAGATTAAAGATATATTATGATCCATTTCCCCAGTGGTGTTTCTACTCCTCAATACCCTATCTAATGCTCATTTAATAAATGTGGTTATGTTTGATGTCAGACGTGGGAGCCAGTTTTCAGAGTGCTAGTCTGCTGATTTATCCTTTCACCGTATACGACGAAGAGCCAGCTGCGAGCACTGAAATGGACAGCCTTACCTTCGGATTTAGTACAACGACTTCTACAGGAGTTCTTGTATACATCAGGAGTGATGAGAACACAATATGGACAAATCCATTATCATCAAACTTGCTGATGGCAATGTTGAAGCCAGTGTAGACTTTGGAAGTGGTCCAAGTAAGTTTTAAAAGTATATTTAACTTTTAATTGGATTGAAATGCGTATGCGTATAATACTAAACAATTTCATCAATTTGTAATCTATTCTGTTCTGTTGTATTGGCCATTACAGCAACTATCAGTATTGAAGGCTCGTTTAACGACGGTTATCGACATGCTGTAGTTCTCAGGCGGTACGGAAACAGGATCCTCTTTGATGTAAGTAAATTGGTTAAAATAAGTGTTCTCACATTTTCAATCTCTTTTCTTTATATAGTCCTCATATTATCATTGTGTCATACGCTTTTTAAGTTATTTTGTCCCATGGCAGCGAATACCTAAATCTTGCTGTTCTTAACAGGCGAGTATATGGAAGTGACCAAGAAGAATTATAACACTGTCCATTTTGCCTGGTTAATTTACTGTTTAAAATACATCCCGGCGTAGAAGTTTTTATAGTCCGCCGGATTCATTGTCCATGCCTTTACTCGATTCAGTTGACTCTTCATGCAACATTAGTTTCGCGCCTTTTTCGTTGTCGTCTATGGAGCCTGGACTATGGCTCCAGACGGACTATATCTACTTTTACACCGTTCTCCTAAATTATAATATCGGCATTACAATTACATTCACGGTATACGTTTTCGTTTTTTTTTCTTTCGCAGGTTGATAACCAAGATGGCAATTTCACTACCTTGTCCGATAACGACCCAGTTCTATTTACTAAAAGAGCAGCCTTTGTTGTTGGCGGTGTTGAGTACAACATGACGAGGTTTGGGCTCGAAGGATCTGGGGGTTACGAAGGGTGTATTGCAGGTAATGATTGATAGCGAATATTCCATACATCAAGAAGCAGCTTAGAGATAACGAAGTCTCTTAATCTTTGTATTAAAACAACAGCTCTGCTAAAGCTTTTGCATTGCCAGTCTCAATTGCCATTTAATATTGTAAATTACTGTTAATGATTTGTTTGGAGTAGGACATATTGTTGTATACTTTTTGCGACAGTTGTTTGAAGTTTCATATTTTCGAAAAAAAATGTTCTTTTAATAATTGCGAATTAAGCATTGATTACCCTGAGGCTCTTTGTTCCATTTCAGGTCTAAATTACAACGGGATTAAACCTTTGGAACTTCTGTTTGGTGCCTATGCCCCTTACGATAGAGGTGGTGTAGGAAAAGCTCAATGTGCTCCATTCAAAATGTCAGAGTCATCGCCAGAGTCACCCGAGTCGCCTGATTTGCCAGATCCGTCAGGAAACAATGGCGCTACTGGAGCAACTCAACCTGACTCGAGGTCAAGTCTCAGCAAAACCTCGGTAGTGTATTATTCTAAACTTCATTTTCCACATTAACCAAAATGCATTACTTTGGTGAGCACACACGATCGCTTTCCTTATGTCATTTTTTTCCAAAATGTATTGTGTCCAATGCCAACTGTTAAATTCTTCAGATCAACTCAGTTTTCCCTAGCGAGAGCACAAAAGCATGTTTGCCTCCTTTTTGCGTAGCAATAAGAAGCTCACTTTAAAATCTAATATTGTTGCACTTCCACACCAACCTGTGCGTGATAACCAAATACGAGGTGTTTGCTCAATATCTACCAGAACCAGAAGAAAATATTAGCTGACTATTACTTTGCACGTTTGATGATGTTGAAGTTTTTTTAAGAAAACCATTACTCAATTAAGAATATTTGCATAGCCACAAATTCTAGTTACATACCAATGAAGAGAATTTCTCCATAGTTTAACAATCCAGATTGAATGATTTATTGTGATTGTATGATTTTGAGATAAGACACTCAATAACATGTGATTTTTTTGGCATACAACAGGCAGGCGTGTTTGCACCGTGGAATGTAGAACCTGCAGTCGGACAAGTGTATGTGGAACCCGTAAAAGAAAAGAATACTTTGAATCCAGATATGATTAAATACAGTAAGCATTGTACCTATAATTTGATACTATTATAATTTAATACTTCCATTATCTGGACTCATATTATTGATACTGATGTATGGTGCTGGTAAACACAGATAGGCCTAATGGTAAATTTGATACATTGTGTTTGAGACTCTCCTGCATTAACTGAGGTGGTACTCGGCAATATCCCAAGTGATTGTTACAAATGGGGCGTCATTGTCAAGATGCGGAAATGAGCTTTGTGCTGATGACAACACTAAACAATCAAGTGAACAAAATGAGTGAACAAAATGTCCAAACATTTGAGTTTATTTCTTGACTAATGTTCCCGCTTTAAGTATTTGATAACTTTAATATAAGAAATCATACGTACCTTGCCATCTTTGCAGTTATCATCGGAGTATGCGCAGTGGCAATCCTCATCTTATTGCTATGCATTATAATCATGGCGTGCAAACTGATGGCCAGAGATAAAGAAGAGAAAGAATCGACCATTGAAGAAAGAGCTCCATTACGCCGCAAGGTATGTACAAAGGAGATGAAACTGTTAAAGTCGAAACTTTAAATAAGCAATGGCTATTATCCTGTTTTCAGTGTATTGCATTTTCCACTGAAGATAACATAAGTTTAGGTCATATTTATAGCAAATACGACTGTGTGAATGGACACCAATTGGAAGATTGAAGTTGTCTTTAGATAAAGAACTTTGAGGACATTCGTTTTTGACGCATGATTTAAGAATACACCATTGTCCAAAACATATTTTCCGAATCATGCAGGATTTTCAAAGAAAAAGTTCCAAAAAAGAGAGAGTTTCTCAAACGTCCAATGTGCGCAACTACAAAGAAATTGGTGTTTTTAATGCAAACACTTCCGAAAATCGTCCAATCGTTGGGCGAAAAAAAACCCACATTTTTTAAGAAGGCTCACTTTGACCAACGCACAGCACCGTCAATATAATTCACTCTGAATAATGAACTATCCATAAGTCATTCGTAATGGCTTGTGGTACTGTTAGGATTTGTTGAGCTGAGTAAGCTGATCCGGGGTCGCGTGTATCCATGATATGGACGCTCCTAAAATGACCCGCTTTTGAGGCTGGGGGAGGGGGGCTGATTGGGAACAGTCTGGTGTTTTCACCCAACTCGCGATCTGCATCTACATACAGTTGTGATTCTTTATACATGAGACTGACGGCTTCTTCTCCGAAGGACGCGATACCTTTCATGATTCATTTGCCAATTCCATGTGAACCATGTAGTAGAAGCAGTAGCTGGTATGCAGATCAAATGCAGAATTGAGTACCCGGCAGAATTGAGTACTCGAATAAATCCCAGCAAGTGTTCCCACCGGAATTAGAACCACGAAGCCACGCTCTCCCACGATGAATTTATACTCTTTTTTATCGCACATAACCTTGCATTACAGGATTTGGAAGAAGTTGACGCCGCTCCAACCAGACAAAGAACAATGGGAGTAAACATCTCAAAAACGTTCCAGTCCAAACGCATATGCCCCTGTCCCACAAGTGAACAAAAACCACCCCACCACCATCTCAGCCACAGCCAGAGCAACCACCACCGCCAACACAGCCGCTACTGCAGCAAGAACCCAGGTAATTATGTCAGTTAGCATGTAAAGTAGAGATTGCTCCACTAAAGCACGTGATAATCATAACAATACAAAGGCTCAGGAGATAGCTACCTATTTCAGAGTAGAATAGGTAAATGGATATAAATAATTGCATCAAAAAATTTACTTTATACTCAGCTGCGGAGGTAATTGGATGAAATCTGGGCAAAAAGTACAGTTGATTGTTATGGACTCTGTGCGGCATAATTAGACATGATCCCACACGAGACAAGACACAACATCCCTATAGACCATGTGCCTTCCTCGAGTCAGTGAGGTCAACGCGTCCTGACAGTTATTTTACTTTGACAGACATTCCTATCTTTAGCACATACAAAGCCGGGAAGCCACTGTTATAGCGCACTTCTCAGTGACAGGCTGACACGTCCATGTTAATAGCGTTGATTTTTTTCATATCAGATTTATTTTCGCGCTTTGAGCAACAAATTAGGCACTGCGAAAGTAAAGGCACGCAAATTCATACCATTAGTGTATAGGTAAACTTTGAAAGGAAACGAAGAACTTACAATCACAGAAAAAATAAGCACAACATTTTAAAGCCACATTACGAAATCTAAATGCTCCAACATTGGTCTTCACGATCTTCGAAGTTCGACCCAGATAAAAAGTACTTCAAAAGGGCCTGTACATGTATCTCAAAATTAAAGGAAAAGAGATATCCAACGTACCAAATCGTGATTTTAATATCTTATAATAGGACACAATGAAAGATAAAAAATATAACTTCTATCTTAGATCTGAGACGAATATACCAAAGAGATTGGAAGCAAAGTGTAGTCCATTGTTAACAGGTCGAGCGTATCGAACCAGGTCTGTTGCGGCTTGCAATGACTTGGCCGCACGGTGGCGCGGTGAGCACCTCTTAAAATGTTTTGTATGAGCGAGGGTATCCGGACAAATCAGGCAATTTTACCCAATTTTGTGCTTCAATTCATTGGACCTAACTGATATAATTGTTCTAAACCGGATCCCATTAAACCAGTTTATGGGTTTGGCCATGTCATCAATAACTACTTTTTCCCCCATTAAAGACGTTAGTCAAAATTAAAACAAAGTCCAAATAGATCTATTATGTAAAAAATCAACAGTTTTTTTAGAAATAAAATTCTTTTCCAAATTTGTTCAATTCTTGTGAATTGAAAGAGAGAAATACGCATTTGATTAATCAGTACATTTTGAAGATATCAAAGAATGTCATAATACATTGAAATTAGAGCAAATTCTACATATAGTCAATATATGACGTGTACAAAATTAGAGCCCGGCGGGGCACCCCGAATCCCGTTCCCGGACCGGACCGACCCGGACGGACCGAAACCGGGTCGGGTGCATTGTAGCACATTATTCCCGGTCCGGTCCGGGGATCATTTGGTCGGGTAGGGTCGGGGGCGGCTAGGTGGCTTCGGTCCGGGGCAACTAATTTTAAGCTGTTAAAAAATCAGAGCAACATATATAAAATGTATATCTGGGGTTATCCTGGTTTCATCTAATTCGGCAGCATCACCGTCGCATTTTCCCGGCTAGGTTCGGCCTTAAGTGTATTCTGTAATTGGGAGTGCTCCGCCCCATTTCTCAAAAATGGTTTGTCTGAAATCATCTTACACTACATGCACCTGAAGCATACTTAAGAATATGACGGTAAAATTTAATTGACTCCAGTATGGATTTTAAATCCATTTTCAAGTTTTTAAAATCCACAAGTGTTCGTTCAACTAGATTCGCGAGTTGCCAGTTTCATTATCTTTGTGAAAAATTATACTCATATAGCTACAAGCACACTGCGGCGTTTCCCCACTTGATCTCTAACAGATCAGTGCGCTTGCCCCCATAGCGCTGAAGAAAGGTTCGCTGGTTCTTGGAAGGAAACTGTAATCCTAAGATTGAAGGAAACGAGCGGAACCATTGCAAACGTCGGACCAGGGGAAGACAGGCCAAACCTAATACAGCAAACAGCGATTCCCTGATTCGGACCAAAATAAGTCGCATCTGATCTGTTCTGATTATGACATTTGAAACATTGCCCTTTATTTTAAAAGATAAAACATGACCCATATCTAGGATTTTAACTTGAAAAATGGTCCCATGTCTAGGGATTTTCTGCGAAAAACTAACCCAATGGGGACGCTGTAATACTAACATATACGTTCCTATGATACTATAAGTGCTCCTTCACGACAACTGTCGCTTGTTTTTATATTTCATGTTAAAAACATTAATGTCAATCCGTCGCACATCACATTTCGCATCACGTTATATAGTCCTAACATTTACAACCAAATTATTTGTCAATTAGTTAACTTCGGGTGATTTCGGAAAAAGGTAAACTTTGACCAAGACTGACAATGGCGCAAGTTATATATCCGTTATCAATTTTGAACATATAGTCGGTGGCATTTGTGTTCCCGTGGGCTTTGGATGTTTTATTTTCCTTTCTCTGGCGGAACTTGTTAATTATGATATGATTGAACAACAAAATTATGGTGGCCACTTTTTTCAAGTGTGTTTTCACCATTTTACATTGCAAATTAAGTATACGTCATATTTCAAAATTAAAATAACCAGTACACATCAAACACCGTTAATAGCTCCTCCTTTTATCATTCTTTAACGAGTGAACATGTTAAATAACAATGAAACATGCAGCTTCCAGCAATACTAGATGTTGTCCAAAAATGAAAAAAATAAAAATGCGGCATATTGGGCCAAAGAATCATTAAATGCGGAAAAACCCACATATTTTCACGAGTAATCGAAACTGTTATCAAGCATTTAGCTTGCTTCAGATCCAGTATGGGACTAAAATGTCTCCAAAGTTCCATCAAAATGGCAAATTTGTGGAATAAATTCACAACTAATTGTCAGGCATATATTTATAGCATCTTGCCTGAAATTCAGATGCAGCCAATATGACGTCTTCAAATTTCGTTAGTACCATACCATCTGGATAATTTTAGTTATATTATCCCAGAAATCACAATAAAGTACGAAATTTTTATATGAAACAATTATAACCTGACCATTAGAAACTCATGTCTAGTATATTGTGGTTTGAACATCTTCAAATGAAAAAATATGGCAGTGTGTGTCCTTCCGTTTAAGTTCTTTATGTCCTACCAATTGCCATGTACGTGTTTGTTATCACTTTACCAACATCTTGAAATTTAAGACTGATAACAAATAAGTAATATTAATGTAATAGCTGGTGATAAAAACCTGGTCTCATACCCACAATGTATCCTTTTAACAATATGTCTGGATGATTATAACTAAATATAATACAGCCATATGGTAATTTTAGCTTTTATGCAAAATCTGAAAACGGGCAGACCGTAGTGTCGCCTTCTGGGATTTCTCCATTTATCAAAACGTGAAACGACAGACACGAGATTCTAATGGTCAAGGAAATAATCTTACACTTTAATATACCAATTTTGGATGGTATAACCAAATATATTTACATTTAATATGATAATTTTAAGGGTTTAATCTTCAAATGCCGCCCTTTTTTGGGGCCGCCATTTTCAATTTGAATGACGCATCAATGTGGAAACGCCAATAGAGTGTGTAATGGTCAAAGGAATATAATTATTCGACTTTTTCAGTGAAACCTTCATGGTACTTGAGGCGGTTTCTACATTTTTTTTTTAATGACGTCATATTAATTTGCATAATCTATATAATAATGCTCATGAAAAATTGCACATTGAGTACTTGATAAAGTGGTTTAATGTATATTGGAATCCAATGCAAATTAGAAATTTTACTTTTTTATGTTTTTTTAAACAAGTTTCCCTTACATACGGACATGAACTAATAACGTAAATACCAAGTAGCGCTGGTAACACCAATACAATTGAATCTGAAAACTTCATAGTTCCACTGGACTTTCGTTCAACGGGTGCATTGACGTGAGCAGCCGGGTCTGGTCTAAAAAAGAGGCGTCCGGGTCCATTAAAAAGCTAGCCTGTCCGGGTCGGGCGGGTTTGCTCTTAAATTATCGGGTCGGGTCGGGGCGGGACGGAGACACCGGGTAGTCCGGGTCGGGGAAAAAAATCTTGCCCCTCAGGGCTCTAGTATCCAATTGGGGTCATTTAAGTTATTCCATGGCGTATATGTAATAAATCATTGAGTACTAAACTTTGTTCAAGACGTTTTGACAAATGACACACACTGTGCGCATCATTGCTTTAAAATAGCCCGCCAACTTCAAATCTTGGGGTTATACCTTGAAATGCACTATAGATGATTGTGTATGGAAAGAATCAATACCATACAAAGAGTCATAGTCAAAGTACGCGTTGTACCCAAAGAGGTCTATATATATAGAGACAAAAGAGGTTCTATATAGATAAGAAGGCAAAACGTTACGTAATCTTAAGGAAATTCACCGTCTCGCAGGTTTTGCCGACCACAAAGAAAAACATAGAGTACCAACAATAGAAGCAATGGCTGCCTCCGATTCTTCCACATACGGTGGGTGCCACTTTGCATATGCACTAATCGGTAGCGATACAAATTAATGTATGTGTTAGACGTGGCCAGGGTATAATAGTGTACCTGGATCATTGTGCTCAGATACTCTTTTTTCTCATAATTGCAATGCGCGCTTAGGTGAAATGATGGATTCATTGAGGCGGTTTATTAAATAAAGACGAACTGATGATGTATTTCATTCGTTGTGTGGCCATGGGGAGGACAAAAGTTAACCACCCAATAGCACCCAAAATCCAACAACTGAAGTTTGGCGATGTTTGTATCGAATTGACAGTATGTGTGTATACAAGCACCCAACTGATAATTTTCCGGCAATATTCAAAATGTCAGCGCCCAGCACGGACGTGATTGGTTTTGAATGCGTTCACCCCCTTGGATAGAGAGGCAAAACTTTACGAAATCTAGAAATCATCGTCTCGCATGTTTTTGCCGACCACAAAGAAAACAAGAGTACCAACAATAGAAAGACAATAGAAAGAAAGTGATGTAGGTTAGAGGTGCCAGGTGTAGTGTAAAATAGGGCACCTGGATCTTGTGCTCAGATTACTCTTTTTTCTCTAAGGCATTGCGCGAGTCGGTTGAAAAAGATGTATTCATTGAGGCGTTTATTTAAATCAAGACGACTGGACGTGTCATTTCATTCATTGTGGGGCAATGGGTGGGACAAAATTAACCACCCAATAGCCCACCCAACATTCCCAACAACTTGATATTTTGCCGGATTGTTTGTATCGATTTAACATTATGTGTGTATAAAAGCACCCAAATAATAATTATTCAGTGCAATATCAAAGTTCAGAGCACAGCACGGACGACTGGTTTTGAAGGGCTCACCCCCTTGGTGGTCCAAGGATGATTTAATTAAGACAGGAGATGTCATTTTAAGACTATGACAAAGGCATGTCGTGAAGGGGCTAAATCTTAAAACGACGGGGTTTCGATGACGATGGTGATGATTATGATGATGAGATGCTGATTATGATAACGATGATGAGTGTAGCAAAGATGATGATTGATAATAGATGATAGCAAAGATGCTGTTGATGATGATACAGATGATAACGTTTGATGATTTAATTGTAAAATACCAATAAAAATAATGGTGAAAAATAAAATTGGCGGATTTGTTACCATGAAAACAAATGCACTTTGACATTGGCCTCAAAGGTTGTAGCCACAGGACAATTCACCGTTGAAGCCACACCTGAGCTGAAGGAATGAGCCCACCCATACCATGATAGACGATGACGTAGAAGACGACGTCACAACCTCTACTCCTGCTGCCTCTCATGATATCCCACCGCCTGTGCCTACCCCTCACCACCCCCTGAATGTAGGTACAAAATATGATGATAATGAGGATGATGATAGTAATAAAGATAAAGAGAAGATATCATCATCATACATCATCGTTGTCATCATTGTTGTTATCTTCATTGTTCCTTCCTGATAATCATAACTACCAAATCATCACCATCATCACCACCATTACCATCACCGTCACCGTCATCACTAATAACATATCAATCCTTTATTGAAGTTCGTAATAATACATCCCATATGTAATGGTACAGATAATGATGATGACAATGATGATCCCCAACACTGATGGGGAAGATATCAATATGATAGGTGGAGAGGAGTAGAATGGGAGGAGGAAAGAACCAACTAAAGAGATGTTTTTAAACTGTCCGCGTTGACGCACTCCAGTGAAACTTTATCGCGTTCTTACGTGTTTTAATGGACAGGACATTTAGTGGACCTTGACCCTGTTTTATATCACAGATAATTGCGTTAAGCCTCATAGCATTCAGATATACCAAACTCTCTAAATGAAATGAATAGAATTCGGCAATATAGACTTCAAAAATAAACTGATTTGAGTTTTTTAAAGGTGTCTTGTTCCGATTTATGTGTAGTGTTCTCTACTTATATGAGAGCCTGCACTTGCCAACACCCCCTCAAGTACCGTTGGAAACAAACTGCGGTTGATGGTAGACCGTCGAATGCAGTTTGCAAAGCCCTATTCATACTTGCTAATATTGATGGTTAACCAATAAACGGCGGTTTTTTGTGTAATCTTGGAATGAATGGATTTGAGGGCTCAAATTTCAGGACGACATGAGAAAAATACGGTCTTTCATCTGATATCAAAATCGATACTACTTCCGGTAAATCAGGGGGTCCCAAAGCGATCGGAACACTCCCCTTTAATGTGGGGGTCAGTGTCCTTCCAACGGCCGAATATACTACATCTCGTCCGTTTATTAAGAAATAAAAATTAAAAACAAAAACCTCAGAGTGTAGTTGTTGCTTGGGAACATATTAAACTATTTTTAGTCCAAGATTTCATCAGAAATATAATAATAGCGCATTACAACTCATTACCACAAACACCGCAAAATCGCCAGGCCTAGTTAGATCTCATTCGGTAGTGTCGGAAAGGTCTGGCGAAATAAAACTAAAAAACAATGAATTATCCACTTGTCTATAATTACGTTCTGATTGTGACAAAATGGATTGTAATCGTATAATTTACTTAGCCAACGCCATTTTGACTAAAATAATAACAACAATAAATAAGAATAGATAACAAGTTTTGTGGTTGCACGTATCACATTTCAGTAAACACCACCACACCTAATAGTCTGTTACCTTCCAGTGAAGCCAAGACGCTGATTGCTCCTAGCGACTCCGAGAAGTCGGTTACTAGCAGTCAACCTGAACAGTCGGCTACTTCCAGTACGCCAGAAGGAAAAAACTGGCAAAAAAAACCAAAACCAATGGTCACAAAGTCCAGGACTCCGTCTAGTGATTTGCAGAAAGGAAAGGAAAACAGCAGTTTGAATCAAAAACAGTCAATTATATTAAGGAAAAGTTAAAATTTAAAAAAAGTAACGAGGACAATTAAAAGAAAAGGAAAGCTGAAACAAGTTAAACAAGAATTACACTGCTCAAGAAATATTTAAAGATCATCGTGCAATATCATACTGGCAATAATAATATTAATAATAGCAGTTTTAAACTGATGTGCAATACATTAAAAGTTATATCAGATACAATGTGCAATTACAATTGCAGGTTTTGAGATTCTAAAGGATCCCATCTCATAAATAAAATAGACTAGTTTGTTATTGTCTGGAATTCGTTCCTAACAAAGGTTAAAAAATATTAAAAAATCCTAGTCGACGGGCTGTCAATTTGTATACCATATAAGGCAGTGGAACTTCAGATTCCAAGAACGACCGATAATTGAAAATCGTTTATATTTATTGCCTCATTTTATTTTTTAAAATTGGTTTTTCTCGTGCATAATTTTGCATTCTGATCTAAGCAGAATAATATAAAGGCAACAAAACACATTAATAAAACACTTGTGTTCTGAAAATTACTTTTAGAGGAGGTAAATTATTCTGCATATTTCGATTTTGGCTTTGCAAATGAATATGCAAAATAATATATTTTTTAAGTAATCCCAAAGAACATGGTAATGTGATAGAATATAGTATTATCTGTAAATGAAATCTTAAATAGTTTAATGGAAGTAATGTAATGGTAGGGAAACAAAACAAAGGCAAAAACAATAGCAAATAATTGATAGCTGTCGATATAAGTAGCATTTTAATGCACGTTTAGTATAGCCTGTGTTGCGTGTCCTTTGGTGTACCAAGATTTTAGAATAAAAGATTAGTTTATGTGATGGTTTAGAAACCACCCTTGGCCTGACCGTGTGTGTAAACTTTAGGTTTTGCAGTGGAAGATGGTCTGCGATCAAAGAAACTGTTCGAAGGCATCCACTATATTTAAGTATGTTGGAGGGCGTGCTAAATTCTTACGCCTGTAAAACGAAATCCGGGAAAGACATGGTGGATTACACGAACTGAACAACATCGTTGGACCAAGGGATGGGGTTCCCGTGACCCCCATTGGGTGTCGTGCACTTCCCCCCCAAATAGAGTCAAAACAATACGCAACAAATTTCACTTTGGAATCAAAAAAAAATAACATTGATTGAACATATTTCAGAAGTCATCCCATATTTGTTTCTTTCTGGTGCCGGCCAAGGATGCGAATTAGTTAATAATAGCACCTTTTTAAAGAGCGGCCCCCCAAATTTTCAGTTTTTCCCCCGGATGGCACAAAGTGCTACGTCACAAGGAGAATTGGGTGCAAAAATGGCTAACCAAGGGAGGAGGAAAAAAGGACCAAAGCATCTTCGTGCGAGATACTGGATGCACACAAAGTCATTTACACAAACCCATGATGGGCCAGCATGGCTGTGCCATGGCCATATACAACCACGTCCTCGTCAGTACGTCATACATGAAATTAGAAATAACCTTACAGTGGACGCGTTCTCCAAATGCAAAGGTTGTGGAATAAGATAATATTTATTGAAAACATATACAACATTCAGGTGTTTTGTGTTTACGTTTTAAACAAATGACGACGACTATTTGGGATTTCTAGGCCACCATTGCAGGTGACATCCGTCGACAAAAGTGTGGCGTCATCGGCAATCAAGAAATAGGAGGGAGAAACTAGACGAGAAGAATAATGAAGAAAAAGGAGAGGAAAAGGAGAGTGGAATAGGAAGAGGATTCGATTAAACGGATGTATATTCTGGCATTGTTAGGAGAGGATCAAGGTTATTCATTATTGCTATAGAAATTAACCTTTTAATGTGTTGAGACTTATCCTGTTACCCCCATTACAGTTCACAACTCTTTCGTCTTTCACTGTTATGTGTAAATGCCTGCGACACAAAACCAGGCTTCCCGCGCAAGCCTCGCTCAGTGGTGGATCACCATTTTATTTTTTGATATTATTTTTGGATTTTTTGGGCGCGCTTAAGCCTGTTGAACACATAAAATATTATATTTCTGAATAATTATCACATTAAAATCTGCCAAATCTAAAGACAGTTGGACATGTGCAAGATGCAAAATACGGTCACAAACACAAGGTTTCTTTCTACAAAAACGGACAAAGTATTGTGACAATCACAACAAGGTTACTTTTCCCTGTGAAAATGACGTCATTATTTTAAATTTGATGACGAATTAAAAAATGGACACTCGTGTATTGGGATTTTACAATAGAGAAAATCCCAGAGAGAAGTATACCGACATGTCTAGTACAACACAGAAATACCACAGACACTTGATTTTGGTGCCAATGGATAGCTATCGTCATCTTCTTTCTATTGCTACCAAATTGAGTACCAACATGCCTAGAATTACGTCAGAATGACATTACTGTCAATTTCCATACACAGTGTAGAATAGGGGAATATTCTACACTGTGTGCTATAGAAATTGACAGTTTTGCTGACATGTGAACTTTATAACGAGAGGCACCTTCCAGAGGTCTTCTTTTGGCTTGAAGAATGGGTCGAAACAGATCATTTTTAAATACCATGAGCCCCCAAACGACGATACCTTTCCCGAATTTTCGCTCTCCCACCCCCATTGCTCCAAAAACCTATGACTCTGGTGCCACAACTGAAGTCGGGTAAATCATATATTTTTATTTACAATCTTTACATTCATAACCCCGTATATCAAAACATGTCCCGTACCAACAAATGAAGCAAGTTAACTCATGTTGTCGCCTTAGGTAATCTTCACATACATTATCTATATACCGCACTTAACAGAAGATGTCCCGTACCATTGAAGTTAACTCAGGTCGCCTTGGGTAATCTGTGCATTCATCATTGGTATATATAACAAAAGATGTCACTTAACCACAAATGAAGTCGGATGAATGACAAAAAGTGTCCCATAAAACGATGACCAGATTTCAGGTAGTCGTTGCGCACGCCAGTGGCTATTATGCTCAAAATAGACCGTATTCAATATGACGTCAGCCACCCGACATGTTGGTGGACAAGATTGCACACATTCCAGGACTACAATACATTAAGCTGTCAATCGACCCATGTTTAGCGATTGCACAGGGATCATTGACAGGTGAATGTATTGTAGAACTGGAATGCGTCTATCTTGTCCACCAACATGGCTGGCTATTGAATACGGTCTATAAGCTGATTTGACATGATTTAATAATAATAATAATAATAATAACCATATATTAGCTTATATTTATAGCGTCTAACATCAAGATCGCTAAACGATCGTACAAAGAAACATATAACAACAAAAATACACGATAAACAAGTACAAAAGAAATAAAAGCATTAGAAAGCAATTGCAAACAAATGAGTTTTAAGGATTTTAGTAATAGTCTTAGCGTTCTTCACATAAAGAGGTACACTGTTTCAAAGTTCAGTACCAGTTGCAGAGAATGAACGTTGGACGTATTGACTAGACGCAGATGAACAAGTAAGACGTAACTAGAGTTATATGATCATATCTGTGAGAAGAATAACCTAGCACCAGTTTTGAAAGTTTTGATATTTGAGATTCCGGAAGGCCATAGAGAAGACTATTACACTGATCCAATCGACGTGTAATAAAGGCGTGAACAAGCATTTCGGTGGATTTTCTGTAAGCCCAGAGGGCTCGAGTCCCGAAGCCCCATTCAACCGCAAATGCATTTTAAGAAGAAAGAAGTATTATACAACATTAAATATGACTAAATCAATCAAAGATCGGTCATTTTATAACCAAAATACCAATTGTTAAAGTAGTGAAGGTCAGTTACGTTGTGAGTTACACTGAAAAGATATTGCCAGGATTTGTAAGTAATCTTAAAGACTTCTTCGAGAAATCTGGCCATGGTGCCAGCACCAGAATAGAAACACTGGTCTTATAGTCAGGCTAAACGTCAATTATCGCCAGTCTGAAAAATTTGAGCAATCTGATTGGAGGTCCGAATATTGTCGTCACCCTGAAGTTACTTTCTTTATCTTAAAGCCTTCAAATTTACTTGTCCATGTATGTTTAAAAACAGTGCGAATAACCAAAACATTTCACTTACGCAAAACAATTCGCAAACTTCAAGAGGTTCCTATCCGAGTGTCTATAACAGTGACGAAGTAGTTGTATTGTAAAACTATACAACCGTACATTGTCTAACATATTGTGACTGAACTTACTACCGGAGTAGTGGTTTTACAATAAGTCTCTAAACCGTATTCAGTTTCTTATATTTTCAAAAAATAATGGCTAATACGACGGAATTTCAATATACAGATTCACAATATGTGACTGATTTCGACAATGGCACATCCAATGATAATGATGAGCAAACATGGCATCTAAACAGGCGGTTTACAATTCAAACTTGGCAGTTTGAAGTTCAAATTGCCATGTGGTTTTATTTGTGGCCTACTTATCTTAGTCACCGTGACAGGCAACATGATAGTTCTGTACTCTTACGTTACAACCAAAAAACTACGCACTTATGCCAATTATTTCATTTGTGGTCTTGCGCTCGTTGATATCACGGACGGTTCCATGGTGTTGCCTCTGTTTTCGATCTATTGGATTTTAGGCTTTTGGCCTTTTTCAAAATATGCTTGTGAAGCATATAAACTCATGAATCATATTGTAGGCCACACTAGCTATCTAATAACTTTAGTTATTTGTATCGACCGTTACCGCGCACTGACTAAGCCTTTGAAGCACCTACAGGAGCGCTCACGATTGCGAGCCATTTGTATGATGTCAGTGGCGTTTCTTATTCCAGTCTTTTCCTGGGTTGGTCTGCTGATAATCTGGGTACGCTTCGGTAAAAATGTACCGCCGCAGTACAGTTCAGTGCTGTGCTATCCTCACTATAGCAGAGTCAAGCGCTAGCAGATTTTCTGTTATGTCATTGCCTGGATTCCACTTTGCTATATGCATATGTATCTTCGTGTGTATTAATGTATTGGACAACGGATGGATTGCCAGCAAGAGAAAACCTCTCACGCCGAGGAACACACGAGAAATAAGTGACACAATATCGGAAATATCAGCAAATTTCTAACATTCAGACAATTTCCTCGAATTTTGATGAAGAAATACCGGCGACAAAAGGAAGACTACGAGAATGTAAATAAAGGCTGGTGTAGATGAAAATACTGTTAAATTTAGCGATGCAAAAGGAGGGAACACAATTGATTCTTACAGTGAATTATGTATTCTGACCCACTTCAAGTCGAACTACAGTTGAAGGCTTATTAAATTGATGAAAACGCGCGCCAGATAAACAAACAAAACATTAAGGCAACGAAGTTCATGACTTGATAGAATGTGATGTGTATCTCGGTTGCCCTGGTCTATCTTACTGTTTACCATAAAAATATTTGTGGACAAAAATTGTTTGCCTCTGAATCGAATCCAGGTAAGAAAACAACATCAGTTCTAAGATTCCATTTATCTAATACAGTATGTCAAAATTGATTCTTATGCTTTTGTCGAAAGTAACAGATGTCTCAAAAAAATGTACAATCAAAAACCGATTTTTTCAATAATTATATCTCAATATAAATAAGTCGAATTGTACATCACATTAAAGAGAAAACATACAGGCTTGCCAGGTTTTTTGTTCATTCATTTGCTTGTTTTCAATCGAGAAAAAGCTACAGTTCCTGCGGACACAAAAATCGAGTTTGTGCCCTTTTGGTTGAGTGAAACGGTGAATGATTTGTTAAACAATAAGTTATTCACCTTGAGGCAGATATGGAACATCTTTAAACAGGGATTAACTTCATAAAGAAACTCTAAAAGTGACTTTAATGTGGAAGTTATGATCAGAAGTTTGGCTTACGATAAAGTGATACATTCGAACATTATGGTCTGTGTTAGAAGAGAAACCATGAGCGTACAGCGGCGGACAACACTGTAGGGGAGTTTTAGGTCTTGAAGTGATCATGAAACGCCATTCCTACCAACATTGGATACTTTGCTTCCATTCAACTTTTGGTGACTGCAATAATTAGTGAATTGCAGCAAAGATAAGTGCAATAGTCTTCAACCATTTCTTTGGATTTGGAGTGCTTATTTTGGTGCAATTACCTTCCTTTGGCTGATTTTACAGTCCAATTTTGACTACTTCAAAGTTCCATTTCATTGACGTGCAATAAATCTTGCTTAGGCAGTTCAGGTTGAAAATCAGTGTCGCATCCGTGGGTTAAAATGTATTGTATGTGAAAGAGAGACACTTCAGCAACTCGACACTTCGAATTTTGAAATCGGGAATTCCGTTGCAAACTATTTCCCATTTTGTACTGCCATAACAGTCAGTGGAGAACAAGTGTAAAGGTCAAGTCTTTTATTTTCTTTATTTTGCCATGGCAAAATGGTAGTGTCCTCTTTCAACACAAAAATATGTACAGAATCTAAACGATAAAAGGGATACACTGATTTTTTTAGGGTAATGTTCCTGATATATGTACCTACAGATTAATAACATTACACGTATTGATCTCTCCCATTTACCAACTAATTTGAATAATTTTTGAGGAAAAATGTTTAAATTTGTTTTTCAATGAAAAGAAAATAACATTCTTAATATAGTGGATTTAGAAAAACTTACACACTATCATTCGGCAACTTGACAGGATTTTCTCTACTACAATATATACAGAATGCGGCAACAGAGTCTATTCGATCGCCTTACTTTACCCTAATTAGCCTATTGTGGACCAAAAAATGAGCAAAATTGCATTTTTTAAATCACAATGCAAACACAACTAAAAATTTTAGGAATTATTCTATGAGCATAACCAAGTAATTATGAACCAAATGGAGCTAATTAATGATCTGAAATTTGGCTAATAACATAAATTTTTTAAATTTAACCAAATTTTTTATTTTTTTTATATATAATGTTTTTTAGTTTCTTGCATTTTGTGAGAAAGTTTACAAGCTATTAGGCATGGAAAGGTTTATGGTTTCCCCTTACACCCTTACCAACACAACTATGAAGTGAGTGAGTTGTATGAAATGTACATAGGCCTAATTGCATATGTTGACAAAAAAATGAAATATTTGAGATGTTTATAAATTTTGCATTTGGTAGGAAGTTTCAAAGCTATAAATCTGTAATTTTATGCGTTCTTCTTCCAAACTGTACAAACAAACTTGGTACATAATGAGTTGAAAATGATTTCATGACCTAATTACATATTGTTATAAAAGTGACAATGCTATTAAGGCCGTTAGGACCCCCTTTTCGCATCATGTCCCCCAAAGATCGCCATATTTTTAAAGATGTGCACTTCACCCAAAGGCCCCTATTTTTTGGAGAATTTTTTGAATAAATTGACACAAAAAACCCTACTTTTTGCAAATTTCGACGTTTTTATAAGTTAGCATATTTTTTGTCCCAAAAACCCCTATTTGCGTCCAATTTGGCTGTATCTCACCCATTTAAGACCTCTATGTTTCCATGTTACCGAAGGCCTCTGGTTTGAAATCGTAAGCCTTACACACTATGAATCATGTGGAGTGACCCATCCACCCCCAAGACCTCTATTTTACAATGTTACCGCATACCTCTGCGGTTGAAATCGCTGGTTAACCCCTATGAATTCATGTGGAGTGACCCCCCCCCCCGTGGAAAATAAAGGAGGGTCATTATTTGCGCAGGGGAATGGAGGAATTATAGGGGAATGCGAAGCGAAGCAAGAGAGTGCAACATAAAATTTTCATCAAGGAAGCGAGGAGGAACAATGAGCTTCAACTTTCATTTACGGAAGCGAGGAGGGAATGCGACTTTCTCGCGGAAAAAAACGATATCTCCATTCTCCTGGTTGGTAAATAATGCACGCCCGTCCCCTAATGTAATTACATAAAGCGATTCTTCAAGAAGCAATTGATGGACTTGCTATAAGGGCCAGAAACAGAAGAGTCAATCAAACAAGTTGGAAAATTTCGGCAGACTATAATGGAACTGATTTGGTCTTAAATGCTTCACCTACATCGAAGCCATACCTCGCTACGAAAACGGCCTGTCTTCCCCACAATCAACGCACAACGGATGATTTAATGTCATATAGGCATGTATTACAACTTCATATTGTAATGAGATTACAAACTACATATTTGCGATCTCTACATCACAACTGTCCAGCGCCGACACGTGGCCACGTGAGCGCAACATGACGGCAATAGTGTTCCATTTCAAACATCAAGTTTGGCGTTACAAGCTGGTCATGGTGCACTTTACGCATTACTCATATTAGTCATCTTTTCCGAGCGCTTGTTAGGATCAAAGTGCTGTGTAAAAATACATAAATTCTTTGATCAATATGTTAATCTAGCATATCTTGTTGATTTCCTGGAATATTTCGTTGTGGAGAAAAAAAAATCGCGAATTTTTAAAAATCCATATGCAGCAACCACACATCTGATTCACCAAATCAACAAACACAATGCTGTAAGCTTGTCATCAGAACTTTTCAAAAAACTCATACTCTGAAGGCTGTAACCAGTCACAACGTTCGGATTTACACATTTCGTCGTAGTCACCGTTAGTAAAACTTAAATGCTAAAACTCATCAAAAGTGGTGCCAATTAAGCGGCGTGGTCTATGTTTCCCATGCGTTTCCAATGGGGGTTTGAAAGGTGCCGACAACAGGCTCATGTTGTTTGAAGAGACTATCAAGGTATCTCACGCAATAGCTACCAACCTACATCTCATTTTTCGATTCCGTTTTTAGAATGTTAGAGGGAAGAGTATGCGCAACAACATATTTGAGTGGGAATGCCATTGGCGATAGCATTATTTTGAATAAAATTGATGATTCTGTAGAATGTATGTTTGTTCTCACGCCCCCACTCACACACCACGTTCAGGGCAGTAGATCGGTCACCGATTACGAAATAGGTCAACTGAACTGCCTATTTGTATTGTTTATTATTTATGAAAAGATGATATTTATCATGAATGATTATGTTGACTATTAAAACTTGTACCGATAAAACTAGACTTCTTTTGTTACTGTAATCTGTGTTTGTTTCTCTTGTCAAGTTGCAATATTTGTTTGGAGGTTTAGCATGATGGCATAACTGGGCGAAGCACTGCCATGCATAAAACTGGAACAAAATCGATTTGGGTATCGCATTAAATTGATTTAATCTCTGGACGCATAACCCCCGCAGCCGCGGAAGTGGCTGTAAGCCTGCTTATTAACTAAACCGGGATCCGTCTGCTTATTAAGTCCACGGTAAGGGTATTTAGCCGGCTGACTTTGTTTTCAGTTGTAGACTATGGACCCTCTTTTTTCACATTCATGCGGGGACAATTGAATATTATATAAAGAAAAATATACAGATGTTGAATCTAACAAGAATTTTATTCTGAGGGAATAAACAGCCAATTTTTGGAAAAATAAAAGATTTGATGACGTCACGGCATTGATGGGTTATTCTTTTGCTTCGTGGGACCCATTCAGGTAAAAATGACGTACGTATCCTACATTGGAAAAAAACAACGATTATCGTCATGTACGTCGGTTTTTGAATCAGTAGAAAAGGTTAATTTTGACGGGTTTACTATTTTACCTTCTTTCCCCTCCTCTTCGTCCACTCTCTTTCCTTTTCTCTCTTCTTTCTTCTTTTTTTCCTCTCTTCCTTCTCCCTTTTTTTCTTCTTTTTTTTTCTTCCTTTTTTCTCCCCTTTCCTTTGTTTTTCTTCCCATTTCTTTTTATCCTTACTTCCTTTTTTTACTTTATTTAAAAAAAACCTTTTCTTTTTTTTTTTTTTTTTCTTTCCTCTTTTTTTTTTTCTCTTTTTTGCTTTCTCTTTTTTTCCTTTTTTTTTTTCTTCATCTTCACCTTTTTTCTCTTTTCTTTTCTTTTTTTCCTCCTTTCTTTATTTTTTTCTGTTTTTTCGTAATTTTTTCCCCCCCCCCTTTTCTTTTCTTTTTTCCCTTTTTCCTCCCTCTCTCTCTTTCTTCTTTCAATTCTTTGTTTTTTTTTTTTTCTTCGAAATAATAAACCGTGTCTTTTGGAAAAAATAATTAGCACTCTGGCAGAGGGCCATATGTACAGACCTTGATTAAACATAGGTCGGATTTATATATTATCGTTGTGCCCCCGAAGAGGCAAAATGATACCTGACACTTGACCTGGTAACTGACACGTGACACCAAATATTAGGTCTCGTTACCGTTTATAACTACAATACGGCAAACAGCAAGGCTTCTGTAACTCCGTTGTCACAGCGTAATCGATCAAGATGTGAGACTGTAAAGACTAGTTTCAATGCAATTGAAGGCGTAGTAAAGACACCCTTTCGAAACCTAACACCTATAGATGATATCTATCGCTCTTTACCGAACCTGCTGATAGCTCAGTCGGTTAGAGCGTCGTGAGTAATACGCGGTCGCAGTTCGAATCCGGCCAAGCGCACATGGGTTTTTTTTGCAACACTATCGTGCGCTGGCCATCTCCAGGGAAAGATAATAAATATATAAGATTTTAATGCAGTCACGTAATAGTGTGGTACTTCACAAGACGTACTTACTAGCATCGGGGTAAGCTATTATCTTAAATTGTTTTAAACATTTCAAAATTAAAATCAATGCAAAATAATGCTACTTAGTGATAGACATGAAACAGTAATAGTAGAAGTGTCATGTCCACGCATGAATTTGAAACTTTAACCTTGCATGCAATAAACATTGGGTTCAGAATTTGATCACCCTAACTTGGTGTACATCCAGATTTCAGGTGATGAATTTCACCTGTGCTTTTAATTTGGTTTTGTATTGAATGTACACAAAACTCCAGAAACTCCCTGCCAAAAGTAATCTCTATCAAACATAATTACCCTTGAACATACGCGCCATGGCAACAGAGCTATGCGCTCTGTAGCCATGAGCACCGATACACTCTAATAAACAGCCCTATTCATAAATTATACAACCAAAAACCATGCACTCCTGGATGAAAAAGCAAATAAGATGAACCAAACACCATTGGAAAGCCTGGTTTGTTCTTTAATATGATGCCAAGTAAGAAGGACTTATTTTGAATTATATTTAACCCATTTTTTTCTGATGTACCATTTGTTTTTAAACAGGCTTGTAGAGTAATTAAAGACAAAGGAAAACCGAAATCCATGTGATATAGTCCTGTCGGGGACTCCTATGCCCACCCGCAACGGTGACGATGGGCCACTCGATTCAATCGGTTCATCGCGCAACATTAGTTTAGGCTTTATTACGTGACATGAAGCCCGGACTATGGTTCCAAGAACCAGTGTGCTGCGCCGAAATACGGGCTATGCCGAAACGCCGGCCTTTCGGGCAGGATGACCTTGCCGTACGGCAGGGGTATCTGCCGTAACGCCGTGTTCGGCAAAACTTCATGCCGAAAATGCGGGCTAGTCATTACCCTGCCGGACGGCAGGGTTAATTCCGAAACAAGGGTTATCCCAGTAGTCGGCACAGAGAGATCCTTATTAAGCGTGCGGTTGTGGATGTAAAAAAAAAACTAAGTTCTTTGTCAATTGGCTGTACGAAAAAAAATTTTATATAACAGACACAGGATGACACGAAAACGTGTTCAGTTGACTCAGCTAGTACGACAGGCTAAGATTAGCCTCTAAAAACTAATAATATTAGGCCCGTCATATTTACAACGGAGGGGACCGGAGAAATTTGAAAGATGTGTTTGAAAAATTGCATAAACCCCACCCCTTCATGTAAAGTTACATAGGCCTATTGCATGATACTCCTACACCTCCCCACACACAAGTATGTACATTATGATTTATGCTGGATCTGCAGATAGGGCTTGGTGACTGAATAATAAATTTAACATGGGACCCCTCCTCAAAAAAAAAATCACATGAACCCCCTATTGTCAAGTAGAAAAAATCAATAGGTCTAATCCCAATGTTTGTACTCAGCGGACAAAGAACAAAACCCTAACCTAATTTCTAACCCTAATCTTAACCTGAGGTCCTATAGCTACCCTATAACCCCCAACCCTAAACCTAAACCCGTATGCAACCGGCCTAATAGCCCTCCTATTCAATAAAGGGGACCTTTACAATGGATCCATATGTATATCAATGAATATAAACGTATACATGTTCCGAATTCGGCTACCTTGGTTAAAAGAACGCGGGAATACTTCTTCATGGGGTCTATTGTGGGTGCTTTTGGCATTACCAGATCGTATCTACGTCTACTATTACATACATGATTGTTCCTAAATGCCAAAGCCTGATTTTTAATTGTAGTTCATTTAGCATGTCATACAATCACGAAAAAATGCGTAAACAAGGGCTCTACACATCAACAGCACGTATTTTCCACTTCCCCTTTCCTCTGCCGAATGCCCGGGTGTTTCGGCAGTTCTGAGAGGAGGGAACTCGCACGGGTATTTCTGCACCGGGTGTTTCGGCACAACGTAGCCAGGATGCGGAAACCCATCAACGTCTAACGCGCGAACTCGTATTCCACGATGTCTATTGAAAATCTTGTCACGGGAGAGTGATTGAAATGTGTTACGGTCCCTTGACCAAGGCCAAACCACTCAAAAATTACGGATTCAACTCGGAATACTAGACCAAACAACGGTGAACTGATTACCAAATTTTAAAACAAAGTATTTATTTCAATGTGTGTTTAAATCATTCATTCAAACATCGATTAGGTATCAATAATCAAAGATCAATCTTAATAAGTTGTTAAATGAAACTACTAAACTTACTACTGGTGTGTGCCGCGACGCCGGGCTGCACAAGATTACTATACAGGTGCAGAACTTGCAAAGACTCTGGCGAAATATTCCAGCGTAAAACTTCAGTTTCCAATAGCGGGACGTGTCCAAGGACGACTTGTCATTACTGAAGAAAACAGCTCCTAATGATCCCGAAGCTCGAGGTCGACTAATATAAAGTCCAAAGTGATGTAGCTTGTTTATCCTGGATAACTCAGAGGCCACGGACTACCAAACCCGAAGACGGCTACACAATCGGACAAAAATGCTGGCGCTGAGACTACTATGACAATATCACTCTAGGAAACGTACTAGACTGTGATACTGTCACTGTCAACTATACTTGGAAACTCTGCTAATAACTTGGAGCACGATGTTATGAAAACCCTCCGTGGAGTAATGTGATGTTGTGATGTGATACTCTGGCTCATCTTCTCTCACCAGAGCTTTATATATCCTCTCAAACAATACTAGAAGGATCTGGTCCATCTCTAAGAGTCATGTGCTAAATATAGTCCATTACATCATAAGTATGGAAATGCCTTACCAGTCACATGTACTGTATAGGAGTTGGGACTCTCATAGCAGCCTACTCACTGAACTGTTGTAATTATACGCAGGCGCAACCTTATGCGCCAGACCACATCTCACCTTAGACTAGGCTTAGTCTGATCTCCTAGGATAAGTAAACTCCAGAACATTCTCTGCAGTTCTCTGAATTCTAATTGCTACATACACACCAGTTATGACACACAAACCAGGTATATTTTAATGTTATATTATTTAGATTATTACAATATTGTATGTGCTAATGACTTAATCTTACGCAAAGTAAAATAAATCATTGCTAAATTATTGGGGGCTGTAACAATAGACAGGCGTTCGAATAGGCGATTGCGTTAGACTTTTATATAATTATTGAGTTCCGCCAACTTGCTTAATCTCCTTGTCACAACATCCGGACTTTCTAAAATGGTTTGACAAAAGACCAGTAACAGCAATGTTTGTAAACATTGGTTGTTACGGCCTGGAATCTTCAAATAGGTCGGCATGACGTAAAACCTGGGCCCACTGTATCTGTTAGAGTTTAAATAATATGGGCAATAACGATTGGCAGGAATGGTTTCGCAGGCAACAAAGAAAGTGACGTAGGATGTTAAATTGACAAGCGGAGGTCAAAAATAAAATACAGGTTGTTTTTTAAACAGGATTTCCATTTGAAATATTAAAGGGGCTAGAGTCAAGTAAAGTAGAACCAAATATGGTAAAAAAAATAAAAAATTTTTTGTTTTTTTGCAAAAATACGATAGTTTTGTTTTTTTCAAAAAACTAAAAAATTAAAATTAATATTGTTAAATATTTAATATGTTTAACTAAGAACTTAGTTCTCCAGGCAGACAAGCTGAATTTTTAGTAATCTGTTCAGAAATAGACAGTGCACACAAATGTTGGAAAAAAAATCATGTGGCGACTCGGCAACCCCTCTGTATTACTAGCACGGCGCTCTTGCCAATTGGGCTAACAAGCCAGGTGGTAGAGGAACGCTATATTTTAATCTATATAGGTATTAAGCCCGAGAGGTGTCATCACTTTCCTTTCTTTTCATTCCTATGGAAGCCCCTCCTCCCTTTTGCAGCATCAAACCAAAAAGGACGGTATTTCCCTCCTACCCTAATCCTACCTCTTACCACCGACTCTGTTATCTCAAATCTAACTAACCTTATTCTCCGACAAGTATTCTAAACCTGAGATAAGGTTAGGGTTTCTATTAGGATAAACAGCGTTGGTGAAAGAGTTACGGTTAGGGTCGGAGCTAGCTAGGGTAAAGTCTGACTAGAGATTCGAAAATTATTTTGGTGTGGAATAACGAAAAAAATAGTCAACTAGAACTAAAGATGTTAAAAAAAAAAAAACTAAAATGCACAATTCCGAAATTTGAGATGAATCGGGCTTTCAGTTTTGAGCAATAAACCAGTTATGGTATAGTCTTACGTCCTTGGATACGGTGTATAACAAAAATCCGGATCCGGAATTTTCTAACAAGTTGTGATGTCTATATGAAGGAATTCGAGTTTTTAAAGCTTAGCAATTTCATTAGTACATGGACAAGATTATGTACATGCCAAAAAACACGATTTTTTTTTGGAAATGTAGGGCGCCTCCTCAGGAAATCTCGTGAGTCGGCCTTTACATTAGGGCTAGGACTATGTTTAGAGGGATATTTAAAAACGCTCCACGTGCAAATTTACATCAGGCGGTTGGCGGTTATTCGCAATTTTCCCGCGACATGGCAGATTTAGTAGCGGAAGTTGTTGAGAAGTCACTAGAATCAGAACACCGGAAATGCAAGATGCGTCAAATCAACAAGTACGACAGGCTGCGGGTAAAGTCATCCCCGCCGTAGATATCACGCTGAATCAACAACAAGAACGTTTGGCGGTAAACAAGTCTGATCGTGAACTGAGTGACGCTGAAAGAAGCCCTGTTGCCAAAGGTATGAACTATGCTGTATCTCCAACTGATATACCAACTATCGACCTTATCACAGGTGTAGAACTGGCATGTAAACAGCTCGATAAATCTGAAACAGATCAGGTCAGAGCCGAGGCTGTTAAGGTTATTGGGTCAAGCCATCCACCCAAAAGAACCTGTCTCCTAAAGAAAGGAAAACCATAAGGGAATTCGTGATGATTTTATTCCCTACTGTAGTCCTTAACACCACAGACTACAAACAAAAGTGAAGGAAACTGTTGGATGATTCCAACACTTACGTGTTGCTCAAGCGTGACCCTACCAAGAAATATAAAGAACAACTTAAAGGTATTCTGAAAAGACTTTGTGACAGTGATCTCATTACCCAGGCACATAGCATCTTCTATGCATGCGTCTGAAAACACCGTGCTGTTTCTTGGTTTTTACCTAAGGTTCATAAGCCAGCCTGCCCTCTACGCCCCTTGTTGCTGAAATTATATCGCCTTTAGGGACGCACCATTAGATATCCAGGGGGGGGGGTAGGAAGTTTTGAGAAAAAAAAAATTCACCCTTAGAGTGTGAAAGAAAAAAAAATTCACCCTTAGAGTGTGAAAGAAAAAAAAATTCACCCTTAGAGTGTGAAAGAAAAAAAAAAAAAAAAATCACACCCTTAGACTGTGAAAAAAAAATTCACTCAGAGAGGAGACAAGAAAAAAAAATTCACCATTTATCATTGTAAAAAAAAAAATCACCCGGCCACAGAGGGGACAAAAAAAAAAAATCACCCTTTATCATTGGTCTTTCGGTATATCAGTTATCCTGTAGGAATCTGCCTTTTGCCCAAAATTTCCTGCTAATTTTTAGATATTTAAACCAAAAGTTTGCAAAATCTTAGCTCAGCTCCACGGCCCCATGTTTTTTAATGCAATTTTTTTGCTCATCTTGTACATATTCAACCACGCGTGAAGCTGAGCTGCGTGGCACATACCTATCTCAACCCTTCTGATGAAGTAGTACCCAGCAGTAGATATTGAGCATTGATAAACCACCTGCTATCATCAATAGATAATGAGCATTGATGAACTACCTGCTATCAGCAGTAGATATGGGTAGTGATGAACTACCTGCTATCAGCAATAGCTATGGGAGTATGGGTATTGATGAATACCTGCTGTCGCAGTAGATGGGGAGTGGTGAATTACCTGGATTCAGCAGTAGATATGGGCATTGAGGGGAACTAAATGATTAAGACAAAAGGAGTATATGAGCATTGATAACATCCTTTTATCCATTTGTTGTAGATATGAGCATAATGAAACACCTGCTATTAGCAGTAGATATGAGCATTGATGAACTACCTGCTTTCAGCAGTAGATATGAACTTTATACTATAGCCGTACTGAAATGTGATGGCACAGTATTTGTAAGCCGGGAATGAAAATAGGGGTTTTGGGTCCCTTGAGTGATCTATGTTACAAGCAAAAAAGGTGCCTGAGAAAAAAAAAAAGGAGTTTGGAGGGTTGTACAGACACATGAAAAAATATTGTTTTTGGATGTACAGTTTGGCAAACTTGAAAGAATGTTATCGAAGTGCAAAGTTCTTTTGCAGAGTAATGTACCAATTCACTATCGAAGTGATGACTTAATAAGCAGCAACCGGATCACCCTACTGTTGCTATATTTCGATCGGGGTTCAAAACTGAAAAGCGTGACCCGGTAGACCAGGTAACGATGGATGACGCAACACTTCGATAGTGAATATAATTTGCACTCTAGGTATCATTAGCCGTGTTTACACCATCGGGGTTAGCCCGATTCACGCTTTGATGGGCACGAGTCGGGGCTACTTTTAACCTCGATTCAAGTGTCAGGGCTGTCCATTGTCAGCTATCGCTCATAGCAGGCTATCTTGTGGACATGAATCGAGGTTAAAAGTAGCTCCGACTCGTGCCCATCAGAGTGTGAATCGGGGCGCGCTCCTATGGTGTAAACACGGCTATAGTATGGTACACGGAAAACAGTACAAAGGTACTTCAATGTTCCTGGCAGCAGAGTAATTATTTAGGATTGTATTGATGTGTAATTCAGAAATCATTGATCAGTTACATAACATTTGTAAAGATCATTGGTGCAAACCATGGGACTGGTACGATGATATGTCTTTCTTCTTGTGTTCAATAGTCTTACTTGAATACAACGAATGTGATGCTTGAGTTGTACAGTACACCACTTGTCTTGGGTGTTAAAGGGACACAATGGCATGAAAAAAATATTCAGATATAATGAGATGGACACTTAATAAATTCTCTTCCACAAATTTAAAAACAATAGGGTGCTTACAATTTGAAAAAGAGAAACATAACTAATTTTAGCCCTTGTAAACCTCGCTCTCAACCCAAGATGCTGACATTACTGCCAGCATTTTATCAACCTTGAAAAGCATGCAGTCAGCTCTCACACACATTGTATTGTATGTTGCTAATCCCCCTTTTATATGACAGATCAGTGTCTTACTAAAAAGCCTGCACTACAATGCCTGACTCCTGGACTGAATACTTTTGAATTGTTTCCCACACATGCTAGATACACTATCAATTCTGGCAGGGATGTCAACACCTTGATTTTCCATGGCAGAAAGTGCCATATTGCCACAGAACTGTTTCTACTGTTTTTACTGTTTTACATAAATATAAACATCCAAATTGTTTTCAAATTTATGGAAATGGTTTCAGTAAGGGTCTATTTTATTATGTCTGAATATTTTTTCATGCCATTGTGTCCATATAAAGATCTTTTCCTCAGACAGTTTTAATATAATCATTGAAAAAATACAGTTAGTTATCATTAAAAATGTGAGATCTGAAATCTTATCTCCAAAGCTTCTTTATTGGAATTTATGAAAGTGATAGCCTAATACAGTGGTTTTCATTTGTAAACACTGAATGAAACCAACAATGAAAAATAAACTGTTTTGATTAGTTCAATGTTTTGATGAAAATTGCTGTGATTCTGCTTTGAAATTATTATTGGTACTGTGGTTTTAGGAAAATGTTTCTGTTTCTTTTCTTTCAAATTCAGGCACTGTATTTCACCATAATCATTTTTTGAACAATTTTGTGGGGTTTTTTTTTACAGTGAATGGGTGGAGATGAAAATGAAAAATATATGTAACTATTTTATGACACCAATGATCTGTGTATTGACAATTACTAGTGTTATAGACAGAATGTTTTTGTGGATAGGGGGGACTTTATTTATTGTCCATCTTACAAAATTGCAGTTGTCCAGCATGTCAAAAAATGGTAGGGAGGGGTCCTCAATCACCGTCGTTCAAAATGAGCCCTTCCAATCAGTCCCGTTAAAAGTGAACCTCGGGCTGGCCCATACCACCCATAGTACAAATTTGCAACATAAAATGATTAAAAAAAATTCACCCTTAGAGTGTGAAAGAAAAAAAAAATTCACCCTTAGAGTGTGAAAGAAAAAAAAATTCACCCTTAGAGTGTGAAAGAAAAAAAAATTCACCCCAAGCTTGTAAAGAAAAAAAGTTCACCCCAAGCTTGTAAAGAAAAAAAAATTCACCATTTATCATTGTAAAAAAAAAAAAATCACCTTCTTATCAGCCGAGAAAAAAAAATCATCTCCCAACTAAACTTCTAGCCCCCCCCCCCCTGGATATCTAATGGTGCGTCCTTAGTGGGTAGATCACTCCACCATATCAGGAACTCGGTCGGATTTTGTTGATAGAGTGAAAAAACCTAACCCTCCAGGTGTGAAAGTCAGGGTGTCTATATGTGACTGGGCTGTTCACAAATACTCCTGTAAAGGATGCGCTACGTATAATCAGAGAAAGAATGGAAGAGGACGTCACCCTTCATGAACGCACCACTCTATCAATGAATGATATCATGGAATTTCTAACTTTCTGTGATCATCCACCTACATGATGGGCCTTGGACCAATATACCAACAAAAAGAAGGTTTCGCGATGGGTACGCCAGTCTCCCCTCTCGATTCAAAACATCTTTAATGGAGGGTTTGAGGTACGTGCCTTGGCTACTGCGCCTCATGCTCCGTCTTTCTGGGCCCGTATGGCGATGCTACTTTTATGTGTTATACACACCAATACATGACGAATTCACAGGCCCACATCAATAACATCTCACCCACCATCAATTCAGTATGGAGAGGGAAGGCAAACAACCAAATCCATGATCGACACCATGATCCATTAAGAAGGGAAGACGGTTCAACAAAAATTACTATCTACCGCAAACCCACCCACACCGACCAGTATCTCATCATGGTTCACCCAACCCACTTCAACATAAGCTGGGTGGTAATAACCAGGGAGCCACGCACACCATTTTAAATTCCCAATGCTATTTGGGTACTATTATCCAGATAGATAGCCTATGACACACTGAACCGAAACCCCAGAGGGCTGATTTCCGTTTAAACTTAACACAGACCCCCCTGGGGGCCCCCAGGGGGGTCAACTATGACAGATGACAAGTATATCAATATGGGGTTCAAAATGAAAGGAAATCACACCAGGAAGATGGGAATCTCAACCTTTATTTTAGTGTCAGGACCTTACATCGTTGTTGAAATCATGCATTTTAAAGTTGTACGCCATATACACAGGTATCAAACGGGTGGGCTTCAACAGACTATCATCTAAATGGTTATTTGTCATGTTGCCACGATGCATGTAATTATTCCATTTCAATGATCACAGAATGACAATCTTACATAAAACCATGCAGCCCAACCTCCCTCTTTTGACCATTGTAAGGTTCATTTTAGTAACTTTTCATGGAATTCATGTATGTTTATCAGTATCTGAGCGATATTTTACTATTTTTACCAATTTTGTATATTACAAAAAGTGACAAATTAAAAAAAAAATGAGGAACTTTTGGATTTTTCCCTGATCAGAATTAACAGTCCCTATTGCTCCGATTTTTGTCGCAAAACAGTGGCAACCATTTCAGAATTTCATATAGATTGTGGTCCGATCATTTTGAACCGGCTTATGAGTATTTTCAGAGTCGTCACAGAACTCATGTACCAATTAATGTGACCATTTTTGTTTAAAGTTTCATTAGTAATATCAGTCGAAATGCGCGGATAGGCTTTCAGGAATTTGCGGCGGGATAACAATGTTAAGGTTCTAAGGATCGCACGGAACCTTATCTATCAGACGTGATCTGTATTAGTAAGTTTTGTCACCACCCTAAGGGGCCCTGGTGTGAGTTAGATAGGGCCCAGGGCCCTAGTGCGTGGTGACAAAGTTAATAAGGAACTTAGGTCTGGGTGTCAGTGCGGCACCGACTTCTTTTTTTTTGGGGGGGGGGGAGCAAAGTTGATTTTTTTTGGAAGAGATGAATGGGAGGGGGAAGCAAATGGGGGAGCACAAAGTGATTTTTTTTAAAATCGCAAAAAATAAAAAAAATAAAAAATTAAAATTTGAGATTTTTAACCAATTTGGTCCAAAATCGATGATTTTCCAAAATTTTTTGGTGATTTTAGGCTGAAATCTCTGATTTTTGCCACAAAATATTGTCAATTGTCTTCCTGGTGAAGCGGTGAATGAAAGAAAAAAGGTCGGGGAATTTCCCCCGATGCAACCCCCCCCCCCCCCGCCACGCTGGGTCCCCTTTATAACGGCCATGCCCTAGAGTAAATTACCACAGGGTCCTTTTCCAACTACCCATGGGTCCTTCATTACCACTGATCACATTTTCACATGTCTGAGGAGCCCAGATGCAAACAGGACCATACTTCCCAATGTAACCCAGGATTCACCATTCCCTCTATACACGGGTGAATTTTTCCCAACTACCCACTAACCCAGGTCCCCCTTCCAACTACCCAAGACGCATTTCAAACACAGCTTCACACCGAGCCAAATAACCAAAGGTACCCTTTTCCATCTACATATGGCCAATTCCCAACTTTCCATGCATGGGTCTCTTTCCAGACTAACTCTTGGCCTTTCCAACTCCCAGATTTCCTTCCTTCTAATACCCCTGGTCCCCTTCCACAGGGTTCTTTCCAAAGTTCGCCAAGATTCTTCTAATAAACACCAACAAAGTGTTTGCCAAATCATTCCCTTCCACAACACTTATTACCATTATGTACTCAATTCAGGTTTTTTTTTCACACAATCAAAAATGAAAAAAAAACCAAATATTAAAATAAAATGTATGTAGTTTATTTTTATTGAATTTGAATATTTTTATGTAAATTAAAATTAATCATAGAGTTTTTTTTTACTTTTTTTATTTTTTTCAATTTAATTCTAGTTTTATAATTTTGATTTAAGCTATTTCCTTTGTTTTTATATATTTATTTGTGTAATTATTATAATGATTTTTACATATGTCATAATTGTTTTTTTGTTTTTTTTTTGTTTTTTTTGTATTATATTGTTCCTTTCAGTTTATTAATTTTCAAAAATCACAAGCAGCAATTACAAACAATCACATAAAAATAATAATACAAAAAAATCACACACAGGTAGTACATATAAAAATATACAGTGGATGAACAGCACCAATTTTGGAGAAAAAGGAGGAGTTAAACGGAGGGAATTAAAAATCGAAACCTCCATTTTTAAAAGGCTTGAAAGTTCCCTCTTTTATAGCAACAGAGTATTCGGTCTTCCTATTAACCTTAATAAAAGCTTTACAAGTGCAAACATGGGCCTTACATTGAAACTTGCAAACATTAAATATAAATTTGGACACACACAAATATAAATAGGTGAGAAAATTATCCTTAAAAACCCAAAAATCTATCAAAGTTTGAAATCGAGAAATCAATGTCATGTTTATCCTGAATGTGCTAAGAAGATCATCCCAAATAGGTTACATTAATCACATCCACAAAACATATGGGTAATTGTTTCTGGAACTTTTTCACACAAGTCACAAGTGGATCTCTTTACGATTTATTTTAAAAAGACAATCATCAAATGCAATGGGAATCTTTACAATTTATTTTAAAAGAAAATCATCAAATGCCAATCTGTTTGTTGGAAAACTTAAAATAAAAGGGCTGGTTTGTGTCAATTGAGCATTTAAAAATTTAGGATTCATATTTTATTTGTAAACATTTATTTTGGTTGGTCATATTTGTTCATTTTCAATGCTTTTATTGATTATTTTTTTATCTTATTGAAATTTAATTATTATTTTTTGTTTTTAATAGCTTATTTTAAATTTAATTTTAATATTGAAATATTTGTTTATGCAGTTAAGTGTTAATAACAGAAAATGATTAAAAATACCATGCTTGCATCTTGTACGGAACAATTATTTGTTTTTATGTTATTTTCTTTTAATCTACTGTATTTGATTTTGGTCATATTTTTAATTAAGTATGTTTTATTTATTTTAGAATAAATTTTATTATTATTTTGTTATGTTAATTTATATTTATTTTGCTTTATTACGTTTTTTATTTATTAATACGAAATTTCTTTTAAGATAATTTGTATTTTTGTATTAACTTAGCATGGCATATTTTGTTTTATTCATTTTAAAATAATAATATCAGGAGATAACAGATTTTTTTTTATTTTGACAAATTGTATTCACATTTAGTGATCTTAGTTATTTGTCACTTAGTTTAAATTTTTGTCGGTTTATTTTCATTGTTAGTCTTTGGTTTACCTAAAATTGTTTTTAGGTATGAATTTTGTATTAATTGTAAGCTGGCAATGAATGGATTTATCCAAATGACTGAGAACTCCTTAGACATTGGTGTTTTTTTATGAGAAATCCTTAGATATGGGTCCCATTTTCCAAAAACTGCCACAAAATGCTCTTAAAAGCCACCAGTTAACAAAAACGGATATATATTTGAAGTAAAAATCCTTAAAAATTGTTACACTTTTCTAACATAATGACCATTAGGATGAGAAAATTGCATAGGCCTATCCGCCGTGGGGTGAGGGTTTCGAGTCCTCAGCCGGCACATCCCCGACAAACAAAATCCAAGTACCCACCCCCCCCATGCTGTTACAGTCCCACTTCATATAAGAAAAAGATAATATTTTAAGGATAATTCAACTGTAATCACGAACGTATTCATTGTCCCCAAGTGTGTTAACTATCAAAGTTAGCAATGTCATTAAGCTGTTCAAATTCTGCAGTCTCGCTTGCAAGTACAACAACCTCACTTCTCACAATATCACACAAAGGTTGACACAAAGCACATTATGCTGCATTTTTAAGTACCAAATAATATCCGCGACAATCTTGAACAACCAAATGTATGGGATTAAAGCAATTCACGATTGTAAAGACGGATAGTCATGGCATATACTCATGTGCAACTTGCTAAGATCTGCAGAAGGGCAGTACAACAGTATAGCAATCAGTAGCACAGCCGTATGCCAGCCGTATGCCAGTTACCAAGATCAAGAGAGGACGCTACAGATTGTGCTAAAAATAAGCTATTTAAATGGGTAATACACACGTGTGTGCCAGAAAAAAGGAAATTTTGATGGCAAATGAAAGTTTATGACATTTCCTTTCATTTTACCAAAATCCCCCTTCTAAGGACTGAAATCAAAAAAAAAACGCAATCAAAAATAAGAACAAAGTTAAGGTTCCTATACTTACGTAGGGGGGCATAGTTGACCCCCCATTGACAAGGGCGGTGTGTGAATTTTTGTGGGTTTCCCTGAATGCAAAGGTAGATACTAGGGGACATAAGTTAATACAAATGTGTGTAAGTAAAATAGCATGTGGCCATCCACTATGGTGGGACCCTGTGCATCTGGTTATACTAAGAACACTTGTTCATAGAGCAGAAACTCTGGTCACAGAAGAAGGAAGACAAACCTACTGGATACTGGAAAAAGATCACAAAAGCGTGGGTTGGTTGTTGGGGGTGGGTACAAGCGTTCGCACTTTGCCATTGCTAATTCTCGTGATCCTCCCAACCGGCAAAAATCAAACTGCTTATGCTTCCAAGGGATCAATTAACTCTCCTTATGTGAGAGGGGCGTCTGAAGGACTCCGACGGATTCTGAGCAAAAATTCCGGGTACACTTCAAGCCCAGAAACACCCTGCGGCAGTTCTTAGTTTCACCAAAGGACAAAATCAAAAAGAGTGAGAAGTGTAACACCGTCTACCACATTCATTGCAAGAATTGCGCTGCCTCTTACATCGGTGAGTCCAAATGCCCGCTGGGGGTTAGAAGACTCAGAACATAGGAGAGAGCCATCCCCTGTGGCTGAACACGCTACAACCACGGGACATTCCATCCCACGGAGGAGCGTCAAGATCCCGCGACTTCGGACCCTTCTTGGATAAGTAGAGGGGTACGGGAAGCAGCCCACATAGACGAACGTGAAAGAAACCAGGAGCAGCGTAAACGGGACGGCGGCTTCGGTTTACTCCCTCTACCTCTACCAGCAGCCTACCAAGCAGTGTTACAAAATCGTTACTGAGACGTCCTGCGGTGCTGAGTCTCAGTACATCGAACACTCCAAAGCGACACCCCCCCCCCCCGGTTGTTGGATTGTGGTGATGAAAAGTCAAGCGAGTGCTGACAGAAAGCTTCCCAAAGATGAGCTAAAAATCTGCTGTTGAGGAAATTAGAATTGTTAATATGGTTATGTGTATGAGATATTCTTGCTTTTCATTTGGGCGAACCATGGTCATTGTGAACGAGGTGGGTTTCAAAGACGAGCTCGTTGGAGGGCTTTGTTAGATATATTAAATTCCATAGAAAGCTTTAATGTAGAAACAAATCACAAATAGTGATGAAAAATGAAGTATTTGAGGAAATGTTGTCATACCGCCTCCCGCAAATGACATACAGCGATGAGGTCTCAAACTCTACAAAAACAGCTGACTGTGGTTTACAACTAGCATAGAATAAAACAAAATAATCCATAATGTGTTGTTTGGGGTCAAACTGTTATGGATCTGGTGCCAATCACGATTAAAATTGGGTATTCGCCTGAGAAAGGCCTTTTTGGCGATCTCAATGTCGGAATGTGATAGCCAAAGTGTATAGGAAATTAAGAATCAGATAAAAAGTACTGTCTTGTCTTTATACACGGATTTCAAGCCAATTACTTGCAGGATATGTTTGGAGATACTTGCCAGTAACAAAAATACAAACATATGAATTTTTGATGGATATTTTGGATCGTTCGGATTAGCAAATCGCTGCTATCCCTTTAATAATTGATATTTACAACAGCTTGCTGTCAATCTTTCAAGTAGCATCACCTCCTCCGCCATGCTGTCTCTTGGTAATAGAATACGCAGTTTGATGACAAAAAAATGCCGTTTTTGGCCGTCACATGGATGATGATCGGAGGGTAGCTTTCTAATTCTATCTGAAAGAGGCACAAATAACAGCGTCCAAGTGCTAATTCACGATCACTGCTCACGCCAAGTCTGGTTCATAACATCGGAGAGACAGCGTTAGAGTAATGGAACGGACACTAGGAGCGATTAGAGGAAAGCTAGGGAGGCGATACATATCGGGAAGGACCCCCACCGAAAGATTAACACCATTCGGGGATACGAACCTATCCCACAATATATAACTGTGGCTGAGGTCTTATAGAATACTACATCGAACCTAGAAAACAACAGATCCAGCATCTACCCAATCCACCGCTGATGGGTCTTTATTCTATTATAACAATTTGTGTATAGATTTTGGTTAATCATGTCAAATAGCATGCTTTTATTTACGTTTGTAATTTTGTTCACTAACGTCATCCACATTTATTGCCATGTATTATTTTCTTCACAGACCTTTTATGTGTTCCCGTCTATCAAGTTTACTCAATCCATTCTGCTACGCAGCTGGGTAAATCCTCTCGTCAGAGAAGCATCTGAAGGTACTCTGCCTGTCGTTGGTTGCAGACACGTAATAAAATTAAATCTTACACACATTGTATTTTCGGTAGACGTTTCATATAGAAGTCCCATTGATGCAAATGAGGTATTACAATTGATTCCGTCATGCGCTGTATGGCGTTGTGCAGTAGCGCTTGACGGAATGAATGGCAATACCTCATTTGCATCAATGGGACTTCTATATGAAAGGTCTACCGTATTTTCTCCGGATTGAAGTTTGTTTTAAAAGAAGTTGAGAAAAAGCGAACAGTGCAACTGTTGAGTAAAATCTTGAACTTGAGAACCTTACGCATAACGGGGAACATAATATTCAACTTACGTAAAGGTTTTCTCTACTGTCCATATTTTAAATTAACATTTGTAGAGTGTGTAATACTGTAATTAGTCTTTACCAGATTGGTTTTGTTTTTGTGTCATTATTAATACGAAATTAGATGTAATTAAAATGTAATTACAACTCATTAATATGATAAAAAATAACGTAAAAATGACGTATAAAGATTTTACATGTTAATCGTGGTAATCGTAAATTATAGGCTATATATACACGGCCAATTTCTTCACGGTAGTTACCGCGCAGCTACTACCGAATAGACAAGGATTACCTACCCACTAGACGTACACTCGCCGGCCATAGTGGAGCGGTCAGGACTGCAAATTGGTCGGGAACCCCTCCCCTCGGTACAACAAAATACAACCACTTTTTTCGAATGATAATAATGTACAATTTACGAAAATGATGGTTGTGGTAAAAAAAAAAATTGGTGGCAGGGGTGTTTTTTGGCCAAAAAACTCTATTTTTGCGCTAAAAATTAAGAAAAATCACGATTTTTTATTTTTAAGCCAAAAACACAAAGATCTGATGTGGTGGTATTTTGTTAATCATAGATCTTTATTTTATAGATTGCATGAATAGTCAAGATGAGATGCTACTTTTTGGGTAAAAAGTGTTTTAATTGGGTTGTTTTAGGGGGAAAAATGTCTTTTTTGGCTAAAAATTAAGGAAAATTAGGATTTTCGCTAAGAAAATAGACAAAAGCGCCACATTTTTACGTAGTAGCATCATTGTTTTTATAGATCTATATTTCATATATTGTCGGGAGAGCCTGTAAAACATTTAGCATGTGTGTTTATGTCCAAAAGTGCAAAGAAATCCCTGTTTTGGTTAAAAATTGAAAATCGGGGAGAAATATACACAGGATCTAAAGCACTAAAATTGGATGTGGTAATGAACTTCTCTCTGTAGATTTTGATTTCATGTTTTACAAAAGCAATCAGGAAAGATAAAACCAGAAGTATTTGATTAAAAAAATTTAATTTTAGTTTAAAAATGGCAAAATTATTCAAAAATTTCATTTTTACCTATTTTGAACAGTACTGTATCTTTTAGGAGTTCTCAGTATTTAAATACCCAGTTTTATATTACTATTGTAGTTTGATTGAGTAAAGACCGATTAACTTACAAAGTTTTATATCATTTTAGTCGTCCAAGCAATCAGAAAAGACCTTATGTCGGCATAATGCTGTGTCTGCGTGGCCGTCCGTGTTTGGCAAACCTTTAGTATACACCTTTGGATACTTGGTTGGCTGTACATTGAGACAAGCGGTCTTAACACATGAGATTCAAAGGTCATTCCAGCGGGTTACTTAGTGTCATAATCGGACGACCTATATGGGTCTGCTGTCCCTATTTTTTTTTACAACCAGTACTTGGAGAACTGGCATTTGTTGTGAGTGAAAGGGCCAAACTAGATGCGGGAACAAGCTAACAGAGAGCGATATGATTTCTCAACGAGAATAAAAAAAAAATCGTCAAAAATCATAGTTAAGCATGTTGTCTGTAACAAGTTTAGTTACGATATACCCCTTATAAGTATCGGACCAAAAAGCAAACCTAATAATGGAAACACAGACACTTTACTACAAAAGGAATGGATAGAGATTCAATCTTTGAACACTGTTGTTTTTTCCCCTTTTATTCAAATTTTCGCTTAGAATATTCTACAGACTTTTTCTTCACTTTCATAAGCTATTCCTGCAAATTTAAAATATGTTTACTCTTTAGGGTGGATTACTTTTATAATCGTTTGGCCAAAAATGCCTTGATTTATTTAAGACATTATCTATTTCTCTACGACCTCCTAAGATCATGTCTTTATTGTGATACTGAGTGAAAATAATACGTTTCTCTCAAATAGGTTTCTAAAACCGATACTAGTTAAACTTTAGCTACAACATAAAAACATCCATGTTTTATGGCTCAAATATTAGCTGAAATCTATGAAATACCATTGGATTCGTTAGGTATGGATATTCACATGGCAAAGGGCCAATTTAGTCAAACATGCATTTCTGGGCAGAAATGATTTTTGAGATCTGTGTAACAGGTCCTAAGTAGATTTTAGAGCCTATGTTATAATATATGTCATACCTCAACCGCTTAAAAAAGCCCCAGGTCACTGGGGGAAAAGTGGTAATCGCAATCAGTCTATGAAATCTAAGATACATGTATTTCAACAGTGATTCTTGAAATTTTATGCGTTTTGAAATGATCCTTGTGAATTTCATTCAATTCTCCAAATTCCTCCAAGATGTTTTTTAATCATTTCTCAAGGCTCAATAAGCCCTCTATGTGATTTTAAGGAATCCTGTGCAATTTTCCAATTCTGATGCGATTGAATGTAATTTGTTGCGGAGTTCTGTGAAATCTTGTGCAATTTAACAGAATTGTGTCGATTTTAACAGAACCTTGTGTTAACAAATCTGGTGCGATTAACATAATTCTGTGCATTTAGGAAAATCAATTGGCGAGTTTACAATTTTGATTGAATTTTGTGATTAGCCGAATCTTGTGATTTTATGAATATTGTGGTGATGTTTACGTTATCTTAAAAAAATCTGTCGATTTTACCAAATTGTGTATGCTTTTGCAAAATAATGGCAAGTCTTTTTAAAATTTGGTCAATTTTTGGCATTTTCCCACTTTACCCCAACTAGACACCCACTTGGATAAAAAGAAGGTTACAACTCACATACATTAATATAATGGCAAACCACTGCACTGTAACAGGAATATAAATTGGAAACTTGAATTAAAATCTGGGTAAGTAGAAAGTGTTATAGCTACATGTCAGTTGTTATGTGGTTTCTTGGAAAAACTGTAATTTTGGTGCCTAAGATTTCACATAATTTTGTGTGATTTTGTTTACGTTTTCGTAAAAAAATGGTAGGGGAGTCTTGTGCGATTTTACAAAGTTTTGTTGCTTTTGCAAAATATGCAAAAGTGGGACCTTTGTTACCAAATTTGAACCCTTTGGGGGCAAGAAAAAACAAATCGTATTTTCGGGGTCAAAAAAACCTAACATTATTCCCGTTCCGGTCGCAAATCCTGGGGTTTTCGCCTTTTTTGAGGGCCTTTTCGGGTTTTGCCTTTTTCAGATTTCATATTTTCGTCATATTTCTTTCAAAGATGAATTTTTGTTTGGATAATTACATCATCTTCATGTTCGGGCATGCTGCAAATCACCTTTACTAAGTTAGAAGATGTCCATTCACTAATGATCTGGAGAAAAAGGGTGCATTTTCATAAAAAGATCCTCCAGAGCCAAGGTTACTCTCTAAATTCTTAGCTTAAAAATTAATCTAATTGATTGCTAGTAAGACCTTCAAGATTACAAATATGTAAAATTGTGGGGGTAATAAAATAGACTGAAATATAAATCTAATAGATGTTAATCAAAGAAATTTAGAGAGGATGTATAATCTTGCTCTTTAAATGAGGTCGAAGACAATTTCATTAATGCTGAAATGCACCAATTATGAAGATGCTTCATTCTAAAAATGATATTGGAATCCTTTAGATTTATGGCATAGGTGTTATGTCCCTAAATGTGGGCACTTTCTTTTTTGAACTCCAGTGTAAAACCAATTGCTATGATTAATAATCATACCCTCCCTGACTATAATGCTACAGGAAAGGGTCAGGTCCCTGTTCTCTCGGGGTACAAAATTTACAACATTGTCATAAAAATCATTCCTCAAAATTATTTTATAAGAACACCAAAAGCTCAGTTCCACCAAAATTGAAAAAAAGTATAATTACTTGTAATTTAAATTCTTAGCTGAACCAGCTTGATCCTTTTTACCAGCACTTCTTGTATAAGCTATCTGCATTTGTAGTCTTTGTATTAACTATCTGTAATTGTATTCCTTGTATTAACTAGATTCATTTGTATTTAAGAAATTGTATTTAATTCTTAGTTGGTGTTTTCTGTCATTGTAGTTTTGGGATATGATTATGAATTCATTTAGACGAGAGCCCATCGGGGCGGGAAGCACATTAAACTTAGAATCATGCCAGTAGTGACGTCCCGTCACCAAGCATTCAACAGGGATGATCGTACCTTACCATTCCACATTCCCGGGCCAACACTGATTAATTATCCATAACTTACAATCCAGGACCCCGACAGCACCTCAGCTAGTCCAACATTCTAAAAACCAAAATTGGTCCCCATGACTGGGCCGTCAACACGGAACTCCAGCAACATCCGTGACATTCTAAACATAATGAAAATCTTCCCAACATCCGTCCCTATGGAAGCCCGTTCTTGTTCCGTAAAAAGACGTCTCTATTTTGATGACAGTATTGAGGATGATGTGGACATTTTTGTGATAACCGAAACCTGGTTGGCTGAAAGCGAACCTGTGTGTCATTGCTGAGTGCCTGCCTGAGGGATATTCCGTTCCTGCACTTTCCCAGGAAGTCTGATACCATGTTTTTGTTGGGATAATACACAAAACTTGCCTAAATTCAAAAAGCAAAATACACCCACAGGCATTCATCACACTTCTTTTTGAGCATGCTGTGTGGTAATAACAAACTAGTGTTAGACTCATCCTTGTGTATCGTCCACCACCTTCCAGTGAAAATGGTCTCAAATAAGTCTTTCTTAAATGAGTTTGATCCTTTCCTTAATGAGATTGCTCGTTCCCGCTAAAACGATACTGCTGGGTGATTTCACGTGCATGTTGACCTCCCCGCTAAACCGGAGTTCTATCATTTTTTGGATATTCTGGCTGCTAATGGTTGTCAACAGATATTATGGCCCTACCCATAAAGATGGTCCACTCTTGACCTTATCATATCCGTCTTGAAGATGGATTAGTTGCTGGTGGGACCTCTTGCCTGGGCAGGCTCTTATCATCGTTGTGATTTAAGTGTACGTAGCAGCCAGAAATCACTACTCATGAGAACTATGTGCACTTCAGCAATATAAAAAAATTGACAAGGACTCTTTATCAAATGACATGTCATCCATGATTTTGGCATCTTTGACCTTCGTGATGGGGCTCATTGATGAGGTGCTTGTAATTTGAGGAATCTTTAATTAGTGTACTCGATTCCCATGCACCTACTCACATGATTCCCGCATTATTAGACACGATCACCTTGGTTTAATAAAGAATTGATGATGCCAGACGTGAACGTACCGTTAAGAGAAAATGGGTAAACTCTAAAAATAAGTGTCGATCTGGATGCTTACACTGTACCACATCAGCAGTGACTGTAACTCATCATCATGCTAAGGATGTTTATTACCGAGAACATTAGAAAATGCTAACAAAACCATGTTTGCTACGCTGAAAACTTCTCAACCTCAAAACTAAACAACTTCCTAACTGTAATCAGCTACTGAATTAAGTAGCTCATTTGCCAGTTTTTTCAGCGACAAGGTATATACAAAATCAGACGGGACCTTGATAATTATCCAGGTCCAACTCGCTTGGATCATTCATGCGGGACAATACCTTGATGAGACCGTTCCAATACATGATTTTAATCCGTCACTGTTATTGAAGAGGTACCAAGGTGATTATGTCAATCATCAAAAGCATGTTCCTTAGACACCATTCCATAGGTGTTACTTAAGGAGAATGTGCAACTCTGGCTGAGCCCATTACACTGATTCATAACAGTTTCCGCAATGGTGTTCCCAGCTAAGCTCCGGGAAGTTGCCGTGACACCCATTCTCAAAAAGGCTTCCCTAGACAAAGAGGGGCTCAAAAACTATCGCCCCGTGTCAAATATTAGCTACGTGTCTAAGTTCATGGAGACAATAGTGAGGCCCAGATTAAAGGATCATCTTGTTCAAATGACTTAAAGAGAAAGTTTCAGTTAGCTTACAAAGAACGACACTGCACTGAAACGGCACTTCTGAGTGTCAAGGACCGAATCATCAATGCAAATCACAACAGTAAGGCAGTTGATATTGTGCTCTAGAGTCTTTCTACAGCTTTTGATAATGTTGATCATGCCATTCTTTGGATAGGTTAAGTGATACTTTCAAAATTCAGGTACTTGCCTTAAGTGGATTCGAGTCTTACCTGCAGAATCGCTCTTTTCGTGTGCGCATTGGGGATGCAACAATTTCAAACAAGCATCATCTCCCGTTCGGGTCTCTCCCTCAGGGTTCTGTGGTCGGGCCTCTCTTTTTCATGTACACACATACTGTATCGCATCAATCCATCCGGAAGCACAATATTGATTACACATTTATTGCTTGATGATGTGCCGTCTATGTGACATTTGATCTAAGATTGATGGTTGATGCAAACATGCTGTCAAACGACTCTCTCTTTGTATTGATGAAATCAGTGAGTGGAGGCGCTTTTTTGTACAACTCAAATTGAATGATGAAAATTGAAAAGACAGAATTGTTCATCGCATGTTCACCCTATTACACAAGTCGCCTCAAGATATTACCATCAGGTCGGAACAGTGGATGTTCCCCAGTCCTCGGCCATTAGAAACCTTGGTGTCCTGTTTGGATCAGACATATGGTCTATGACTGAACATGTAAGGTCATCATTAAGTCTATCTGTTAACTTCCACCTTCGCATATTTACCGGATCCTCGGTTTAATCACATTGATGATTGTCATCATCTCGTCCGTTCACTGATTTTATCTCTCATTGACTATGCCAATTCACTTTTGTATGGAATGTCCGCCAGAGATCGGAGTAAAATTCAGATTTTGCGAATAGAGTTCAGCCAGGCCTGGTGTTCAATCTTATAGACACCCAACCACAACCACTCCTAAAGGAGCTCCATGGGTACCAATTAGTGAGCGCGTTGTCTTTAAGCTTATTCTTCTTCCGTACAAGGGCATTTCTTTTCCGGACATTGCTATCTTACTTGTCCGAATACCTCTCTTTTGTATATTCCTGGCAGGCAGGATTGCGACTGCAGATGATCAAGACGCTCCTCACCTGTTTCCCGCCAAAAGGTCAGTTGGTGACAGGGCTTTCAGCAATGCGGCCCCTGGCCTATTGAACTCTTTGCCTATCTCTGGTCGCCACTCCAAGTCCATTGTTACTTTTAAGAAGCTCTAAAATGTCATCTATTTCCTAAGAGTTGAATCGTGTTGCTTAAATTTAGTTTTTTGTTTTGCCTTCACATGATATTAAATAGGTGCAAGGCTGTTTTCCCTTTTTATTTTTAAATTTTTTATTTTTAAGTACTTATCTCATGGATTCATTTTTTTACAATCCTGTTGTATTACTATGTTTTAGTTTAAATAGTAATTACTATCTTTTTTGTAAAGCGCTTGACCTTGTTTTGAAGAAGGCGCTATATCAAATGCCATTTTGTATTGTAATTGTAATTGTATTAATTGAATTGCAAAAAAATTGACATATTTGGGACCAATTACTATGCGTGGAAGCTATTGTATGAATCAATATTGGCAAAAAGCATGACTATTTGTTTTTCATGGACGATCTATTTGGGACAATAGTCCTTATTAGGTAACTTTCAAAAATTTGCAGGATGTAATAAGTGAAAGCCTGAATGTAAATTTTGTAGCTGTGCAGAAAAAAGTAATCATTGTATATCAAATATAACGTTTTGCCAAAAATGCATTTTTTTTTCATTATTTTGTTTATTTTAGGCCAAACATTGGACTCTTAACTAAATTTCCATTTCACCAATTTTGTTGAGCAAGACTTATTTTGTGAATCAATTACAACATAAGTCTACCAAAAAAAGTAACAATTAAGTGTTTAATCTTTCAGTTATTTGGCCGAAACTATATTGTTTTAAATTTATTATCATTTTCTCAATTGGTTCACCAAAATGGCATTTTTATGGCAAAAAACACATTCTAGCCAATTGTTAGTATTAAATATAGCTTCCAAAGTCTGTATGGACACTGCACACAATATACAAAATATAATCTATAAAAATCATGATGGTACTACATACAATTGTGGTGTTTTTGTCCATTTTTAAGGAAAAATTACTATTTTGTTGATTTTTAGCCAAAAATTTACCTTTCTACCCCAAAAATAACTCCTTTTACTGCATTTTGTGCAGCAAAAATATCATCTGGCCTTTTTATGCAATGTTTCAAATGTAGATCTAAAACAAAAAGTTACTTATGTATCAGAATTTTGTGCTTTTGGATTTAAAATTAAAAAATCGTGTTTTTTCTTTATTTTTAGCCCCAAAATAGTTTTTTTGGCCAAAAAACACCCCTGCCACCAAATATTTTGACCACAACCATCAGTTTCATAAATCCTATATAATTGGCCTTTGAATAAAAGTGGTTGTGTTTTGTTGTACCGAGGGGAGGGGTTACTCGAAAAATAAAGCACTTTTTGAAGCTTGACCGCTCGCCTACCAGGAATCCGTGTATTTTTGCCACATAGACGGATAGTGTATACACAGCGGCTATCTGCACCGTCGCGTCGTGGAGTAGCTACGTGGTTACATCGGCTCTCAGCGCACGCGGTATTTCTCATGGCCAATTTTGTTTTTTAGATATTTTTGGCATTTGTTTCCATTTTTATTTATAAGTGCGCGAATATGGGGGTTTTTGATGATGCCCGATTTGAATTTCGTAAGGATTTTCCTGAAAAACGATCAAAAAATGCTAAACAGAGATCAAGTGTATAGCGCCCTCATTTCGTCCACTATCAAAATGGCGTCCTAGTTACCGCGAGGTAGCTGCGTGGTAGCTGCATGTCTACTCCGGTACTGTCTACAACATATCCACCTTCTCTCCACCTAGTGGGCAACTACAGGGTAGCCATCGGGGTAGGTACTGTAGAGTAGACACACCACTGTATGCATAATAACTTTGTACTTTGGAAGCCTATCTTGCAGCTACTGTATCGCAACTTGCCCGGTGTGTATAGTACTGTGCAGTAGCTGCCGCGTTAGACACGGTGTAGCTGCCGTACACGGCCAATTTCTTCATGGTAGTTACCACACAGCTACTACCGAGTAGACATGGATTACCTACCCACTAGACGTACACTCGCCGGCCAGGATTCCGTGTATTTTGCCGCATAGACGGATAGTGTACATACAGCGGCTGTCGCCCCCGTCGTGGAGTAGCTACGTGGTTACACCGGCTCTCAGCGCGCGTTGTATTTCTCATGGCCAATTTTGTTTTTTTAGATATTTTTGGCATAGGGTATATTTGCATTTTTTTATTAAATGTGCATGAATATGGGGTTTTTTTTATCATGCCCGATTTGAATTTCGTAATGATTTTCCTAAAAAACGTTCAAAAAATGCTAAACAGAGAACACGTGTATAGCGCCCTCATTTCATGAATTTTTCATCCACTCTCAAAATGGCGTCGTGGTAACCGGAGAGTAGCTACGTGGTAGCTAGCTGCGTGTCTACTCCGGTACTGTCTACACAACATCCACCTTCTCTCCACCTAGTGGGCAACTAAGGGGTAGCCAGTGGGGTAGGTACAGCAGAGTAGCCACATCACTGTATACCTAATAACTATGTACTTTATAAGCCCTATCTTGCAGCTAATGCCTCGCAACTAGCCCAGTGTGTACTGTGCAGTAGCTGTCGCGGTAGACATGGTGTAGCTGCCGTATAGGCTACCACGTGAGCAAGAAAACGGCCGTGTAGGCCTATAGGCTACCACGCGAGTAAGAAATTGGCCGTGTAGACCACTTTGTAGTCCAACTTTGTGTTTCCAATGGATCTTCTTCTGAAACAATATTAGCACATTTTTTGAAGAGCGCCCTCAATTTTCAAAATTTGATATTTTTGCACAGCTATGTTGGTAATTGTCTAAAAAAATACACCTGCGAACGAGAATGCTAAAAATGCGTATTTATCATAAAATGAGCGATTTGTGTAATTAGAATTGGGATCCTAGATTGTACTTAACGGCAGAGCTGGAAATGCTAAGTTTATGTCCGTCCATGATAAAATAGTGCCACCTCACGAAAATGACCTCTAACTTGACTTGCCTGAACCAATAAACAACTAATAGATGAGCGTAGATACGTACATGGCGCTATTTCCCGGCTATTTCATATTGGAAGGCCGTTTCCAGCAGCCGTTGAATTATTATCGGGGATCCCGATATTAATTATTCTAGTTACAAAATTCCTTCGTTTGCGACGCATAGACATTGTAGAGCTTAACCATTCACAGGTATAGTTTACTAGCCAGTTACCAATGCAACCGTGTAAAAAACCCATATTTTTTTTAAAAATTGGGGGCGCTCTTCAAAAAATGTGCTAATTTTGCTTTAAGCATTCTGTTATGAGGCTGCACATGGTGCCATGCTGACCTAGTTGTGGTTTTGTGGTTTTCTAACTAGTAACTACACAGTTAACCATAGGGGCATACTATTTTCAGAGGTTCAATATTGGACTACTTAAATTTGTTCTAGTGCAGATTTTGCTATCAACGCGGGAGTCATTAATAATGATGATTGGGGCTAAATTATTCATGAAACAATTAAGTAACTAGAAGGCTTATTATGTAGGCACTTTTTATACCTAACGTCCCTTAAGTTCGTTTTTCCCACTTTTCCAAAATCACGGAGCAGACCCCTACATTGTTTTAGGGGGAAATTGCACTAACAAAACTGTAAAAAAATACTGTAAATTTTACAGTAAAATCCTGGCAGCAATTCTGCCAACAAATTACCGTAAAAATTACAGTATACTGTAAAAATTAATTTAATCAAAACATATAAAAACATATATATTTGGTGAATTATTATAGAGATTGTAAATGTGTGGAGGATAAAAAAGCACTGACGAACACCCTAACTTTGTAGGCCTATCAACAAATTTTTACGGTGCTATACTGTAAAAATTGACAGTTTGATGTAAAATATATTACATCAAACTGTAAAATATACAGTAAATTTGAATGAAAACCTGTAAAAGCTGTAATTTTACGGGATTTTGTTGGCATAATTGCTGCCCGTATTGTCCTGTACAATTACATATTTTTTTCCTCCAGTTTTTTTTTTTATTTTAGTACTTAATCGTATAATTGAAATTCATAATTGTGTATAATAATGTTGATGCTCATTATAATTCGAATAAAGGCGCCACTTTTAAATTGAGTCATTATAGGCCTGGAAATTGAACATAAAATTTACAGTATTTTTGCTGATTTCAAAATAACAGTCAAATACTGTAAGTTTTTTACAGTATTTTATTGTAAATTGCACTGTAATTTTTTACAGTGAAGACAAATATCGCTACCTCTTTTTTGGCGGTGACCGTCAGGTTGGTAGTCATTTTACCGAAAAGAACGTTAGGGATATTACTCAATCATCTTTTTAAAAACCACAAACATCATAAAGAATGCACATAAACCCCAAGACAACCATGGCCTTTACTGACCATTGGGCAAGGGTGGGGATGATAATACAACAACAAACAATTTAATTATTATTTAAAATATATACGATATAAAAGTTAAAAAATACACCTAATTGCACTGAAATAGTGACCAGCACTGGACAAATTTCCTTGAATCTGAATATGATATTTTTAAAAATGAATTAAAATCACTGACATCGTCTAAGTTCCATTGAGGTTTTTTCGAGCACAGAATATTGAATATGAAGAGACATGGACAGACTTAGTGATATCATCCCTGAGTTTAGCATATTTGTGATCGCATTTCAGTTTTTTAATAATACCATCGAGCCTCATTTTGATAGCCTTGGTAACCAGCCCCTTCAATCATAATGTAAGAACATAGGTAACCGGCTTCCCTACTGTCGTTTATAAGATAGGCCTAGGTGTACTTGTCTACCTTTCTAGCATGGGCCGCATCGATATTTGTCTCAAAGAGGATGGTCAACTCAATGATAGTAATCGTTTTGGATGATGGCTCAAGGATAACAATATCAGGCGTTTGTGAGGTTGAAATAATTGACGGTGGAATAATTCCGCCACATACGAGTAGACCCTTGATATCGGAAAATATTTTAATTCTCTTGTCGCGAAATAAAACACTGTGCTGGAAAAATCAAGGATAATCTTCAGGACACCATGTTGCAGTTGTTAAAGATATGATGCAAAGTACCTCAGTCTGTTATTACAAAGAGAACATCTGTCACCGACCCGATTCCCCCATAGTTTCAAATTGGTAAAAGATGTAGGCTATCAATAGCCGCGTTAATGGCAAATTTAAGGACACCTTTTAGAAGATTATAAATTGTAGATTTCCATGTGAGATCCATTTTTACCTTTTCAAGGATTTTTTGCAGTCTCCCTTGTATGAGAAGCGGCTCAACGACAGATTTCCGATATAAATTATTTTGCGACCTCAAAGACTTTCTTATATTTGATTTTAAAGTGTTCCATTGAATATTATTTTCCAAGGTAGAAGTCAGGTAGAATGCGCTCACATTCAGTAATGGTGGACGATTTACGAGACCAGCCTGATTCACGCGTTAGTTTAGTATCAAGAGCATGGTTTGTGATAGTATCTGCTTTGAAACGTGAACGAGCGTATGAAGCACAATGGCCGCGAAAATAGACATCGGAAATACGGGTAATGTTAAGGCCAGATGACATCTGACATATCCCACGACGCGGAATGCCGAGCCATTTTTGCTCGGCATTCCTGGTCAGAGATTACTTCCAGAGAGACACCTGCGATTTTCCAATGTTGCGAACGAGGCTGAGATATTAACATATTTGAGATGTTTTCAGATACATACATTTGTGGCATACTGCTCGAAATATAAACAATAACAATCGCTGATTTGACCAATAATTATGAATAGGATTTCAATGTTACTCCTTTTTTGATAACGATAACATAATTATTAATGACTTAATACATGTTGATTTGAACAAGGCTTGGTGGCCAGGTTGGTGGCGCTATACCTCAACATTGTCTATGGGCTCAGACAGCCAAAACTCTTTCAATATAGCAACTCATCAAAACGAACCAAACATCACTTTGACTTTGACAGATGTACTCTGCAGCTCCTCGACAGTAGAGGTCAAACGCATAGGTTAGTGAGTGCGCTAGACGTTAGTTAGATGCTGGAGGGTTGGTTTCTTAGATACTTGGTTGTTTCTTCTTTAAATGCTTCAGTTGTAGTGATATTGACGAGGGTTTCAGGTAGACAGTTCCATTCGGGTTTATTGTACATCAAGCCCGTGCGCGAGTTCACATTGGTGTGTTAACACCAAGTGGGTCTATGTCTTGTTTGACATACATGTCGGCTTTCTTGTCAAGAGTGAGTAAATGCGTTTTACAGAGATCATGAATGGAGAGACAGAATTGAAGCGATGGAATACAATATCGTGTATAGCCAGTTTAAATTCATCCCGAACTTGACAGCTTTCAATATTATCTAAACAGTCTTGTAACTTGTTTCCAATCATGTCGGCAATTTCGGCCTGCTTTCCACTAAATGTGATCAAAGAACCGAGAAAGCGCCGGGGATCGTCTCTAACTGAGATCACTTGGTTACCACCAATATTAAAATCCAGCAATGTAGGTTTTCCAGCACAAATAGAGAGTGAGCGGCACTTTCTTGGTTTCAGCGTAAGTCCCATAGAAATTGTCTTTTTGTGGAGCTCATTATTGATTTTCTGGTGGTGGGCCTTATTATTAGTCATCAAATTAAAGTCATCGGCATATGGTGTTGTGATAATATTGGTCCCGTCAAGATTGAAATCATGCTTTTGGCGAATATTTTCAAGATATTCTAGAATTGGATTAAAACACATGAGAAAAATACAGGGAGACAAAGGATCACACGTTTAAAGTCGAAAGTTTGGGATGTCCAATCTTTGGTATTAACATTCCCACTGAGGCCGGAGTAAAGTTTCAAAATCTAACGGGAAAAGTTTTCCGGGATGGCAAATCGGTTAAGCGTATGGGAATCAGGGTGTGACTGACACTACCAAATGCATCGGCGAGATCAAAGAAAGTGATGTGAACTGTCCTTTTCTTAACTTTTGAAAAAGAAATAACTTCTTGCAAAACTTGATTGTGCACCATACAGCCGTTGATTCCTTTAATGAATGCTTTCTGATTGGCCAGGTTGATATAGTTATTTTTAGTCATGTACTCTATAGTACGATCAGCAGGGATCTGATGATATACCTTACTTATGCAGCTTGTTAAGCTAATCATTCTGAAATTTTGAGGCAAGTTGGTGTCTCTTGCCTTATGTATTAATGTAACCTTGGATTCAGACCAGGAAAGCGGTGGGTCTGGGTCCTTTAAAATCATGTTGGTAAAAATGGTCGCCATTGTATGGTGAATAGATGGTTAAGCGTTTCAAAAGACCATACATAAGCCCGTCATTTCCAGGTGCTGACGTGGCTTTTTGAGGATATTAAAAGACCTTCTGCTGGTCTACCACACATCTGGGGGGGGGGGGGTGAGGGAAAATTTTATAATTGTTCACAAGCCCAGAAGGGCGACTAAACTCCCCGGTGGCAAATAGCGAAGTGACCATTTCCAGGAAAGCCGGGCAGCTTCCCCGAAAATACAACACCCTGATTGGTTGTGGAAGACAAAAGGGTGAAGCACGATTAGTTCCCATACAATCGGTAACCAAGCAACCCAAAAGGGATCAGAAATCATTTCCTGGTGTTAAATCAGTTTATTGCGTTTTGCAATAAACTTTATTAAGATTTAGAGGAAAATGACAAAAATCTATAATTATAAACTAATTAATTAAGCATTCTCACATTCTGAAACTTTATGGATAACAAGAACTCGGTGAACTAAGTAAGTAGGCGGAATTTCGCAAAAAAAACCTCAAAAATGTGAAATACGACAGTGATGCGGGCGACGAAACTCTTTTATTAAAAATATAAACTGTTTACCCGTTCGATATTTTCATTCAAAGTTTGAGATCAATCCCTAATCCTTTTCATTCCATCCAATTTGGTAAACTCCAACTGAAGATATTTAACACAAAGGATGGAATACCACTCGGACCGGTTAGAAAATAATTTACCAATGCCAGATAGATGTCATAGTTCCTGGGTAGTACTAAATTAGATTGTTCCTGGTTTTGTCTAGAAATTGTAGAAACCCACACTTCAGAATTATTTTCAAATGTTAGAAAAATAACAATTTTCAACATACAAACTCCTTTATTAAAAATATAAACTGTTGTCCCAATCGATATTTCATTCAAAGTTTGAGACTAATCCCTAATTATGAATGGCCGCCAATAGCCCCACAACCTCCCACTCAGCAACAACCTGAGCAACAGTGGACAACAGTACCAACCCCAAGGTCTTCACCCCACCCCCATGGATCCACACCCAACCCCCAAGGATCTAAACCCATCCCTTTGTCTAACAGGGATAACCATGAGCATGAAACTGATTCACAGCCTGAAGAATATGCTAGTTCCTCGAGTTTTGTACCAAAGCATGCTTCACACTCACATGGTACACGTCAGAAAGCAAAACCTTCAAAGCTTCCTACAAAGAATTCTCATGGACCAGTAAACTCGTCACCTGTTTCGCAGTCATCCTGCCCTCGTGTTGTAATTTTGGGCGACTCAATCTCCAAACGAATTGATGGTAAAAGGCTATTGAGAAATGCAGATGTCAACAATCTCAGCCAGAGCGGCCGTCGTATCGAGCAAGTATGTGATGATGTTGTTAAATATCAATCAGTTATATCACAGGCAGACTCTTTGATCATACATGTGGGTACAAATAACCTACAAAAGGATAACTTGAATCAAATTGAGAGCAAACTAACACAACTACAGGACAAAATAAAGACCCATGTTGGTGGTAAATGTGAGGTTGCAATTTCTTCTGTGATTTTGTAGAAAAGACAACCAGGCATCAAAGGTCAAACCTGTGAATGAAATTATCTACAAGATTTGTAATTACAATCGCTGGACTTATATTGATAACCACTCTGTCATCGACATTAGCCACGATAACCTTCACCCAGATAATAGAGGACTAAGTTTTTTGGCTCGTAATTTCCAAGATTTTTTAAGGTGTGTGCACCCGTACTTGTTTCCACGGACAATTTACCCAAAGTGGGCGACTGCTCTTGTGACTTAATGAACAGTGACTTAATGAACATAAAAAACCCTGATAATACTGGTGATTTAACTGTAAATGTTCATGTTGATACTTGTAACAGTCGTGATGCATTAATTGTTGATGATATCGTTGATAACAAGATGTCTTATAATGATGTATCTGATGATATTGGTGTATGCAATTACAGTGTTGTTCATGATAATCTCTTTAATGTACATGTACCTTCCATACATTATCCTGACACTTCTTTAAATTTTGATTCATGTAACCTTTCTTCTGATGCAAGTGATAACCAGGAAAAAAGAACAACGATATTTCTGTGCTGTATTTAATTCTCGTGAAAACAAGCTACCTGAGATTCATGCTCGTGTTATTTCTGAAATCATGATATTGTTGCTATTTCAGAGTCCTGGCTTGATGGTACATACAAGATGGTGAAATTTTCTCAAGTGACTATTGTATTTATAGAAATGATAGAAATTACCCATGGTGGTGGTGTTCTTTTAGCTGTCAAATCTGATCTTTATCCTGTTTTCCGTAGCGATTTAGTATGCGATGGTCTTGAAATTATTTGGGCAGATTTTAGTACCACAAATGGTAAAGTTTTTATTTGGTGTTTTCTACAGGCCTCCAAAGTGTCGCAAGATTATATGGAGTTACTCGATGACCATCTGAGTAAGGTACAGGCTTGTCAAAAACATATTCTTTAATCACTCTTGTGGGTGATTTTAATATTCACATGGAATGGGAAAAGGTGTCCCTGATTGTCAGTCTGGTGGTCTGCATCTCTTCTTATTGACACAATGCACTCAAGTGGCTTTACACATGTTCTGAATGAGCCTACTTATGTAACTTGACAATGGGGATGAACCAATTTCCTGGATTTGGTTTTTGTATCTGATACTTCTTTTGTGCAATCTTGTGAGTCATCCTTTAACATAATTGGTTGTAATCATAATGCTGTTATCTTAAACTTAACATGTGTAAACAAACACCTAATTCTATTCACAAGGATGTTTATTGTTTAGGTAAAGCAGATTTTGATCTCATGCGTGGTACTCTTAGTAATAATTTAAGTCGGTGTGTTAAAAGCAATGATATTGATGAGATGTGGAATAATGCTGAAAGTATTCTTAATCATGCTATTAATATTTCTGTTCCTAAGAAAAGGTTAGAACTGGTTCCTCAGTACCCATTGGTTAACAGAGATATCCGCAAATTGTGTACACGTAAAAAGATCTGTACAAAAGGGCCAATTAAAGCAAGTCTGAAGTGCTTGGGTCATTTAAGGATTGTAGTAACAAACTGAAATCTGTTGTTCGTAAAAGTCATCGTGATTATTCTTATCATGTTTCTCAGCAGGCTTCCAAACATCCTAAGAAATTCTGGGCCTATATTAAAGCTGCTCGTAAAGATTCTCCTCAGATGTCTTTCAAGGTTGATAATCATGAGATCACGATAGTAAGGATATTGCAAATGCTTTTAATAAGCATTTTTCTCTTAACTTTGGTGATGCTTATAATCCCCTTGATCTTTCTTTCTTGCAAGATTCTCCTATCACACATGGTGGTTCCCCTTTTGTTTTGTCTCCAGTTACTGTTGAAGCAGTGCTCAATGTTCTCAAAGACCTAGAGACCAATAAATCTCCTGTTCCTGATGGAATTCTACCTGTTTTCTTAAAATCATGTAGTGTTGAACTTTCCCCCTTCTTATGTACGTATTCAATGCATGCTTATCTAAAGGTGATATTCCAAAGTCTTGGAAATTATCTAATGTTGTTCCTATTTATAAAGGTTCTGGCAAGCCAAAAGATGCTCCCTCAAGTTACCGTCCTGTGGCTTTGACATCTGTCTTGTGTAAAATCTTGGAGAAACTTGTTGTTACTCTATTGATGGCATATATTGAGGAGAATAATATCTTTGATGACAATCAATTTTGGCCTTTCAGAAAAGGCCGAAATTGTGAGCAATTGTAACAATAATTCTTTCATATTATTGGTGAAGCCCTTGATGGGCGTGACTGTCGCCTGGTTGACCCTGTTTTTCTTGATTTTAGCTCTACTTTTGATAAAGTGGACCACAATATCTTACTTAAGAAACTTCATGCTTGTGGTATCAGAGGATCTCTTCTTTACTGGATACAGAATTTTCTCATGGAAAGGCAGCAGAGGGTGATTTACAAGGTGAATTCTCTGATTGGACAAGTGTCACTTCTGTAGTTCCACAAGGGTCAGTGCTGGGTCCTGTTCTCTTCCTTTTATTTGTTTCTGATATCAACATTGGCCTTTCTTTTCCTATATTTCATTTGCTGACGATCATACTTTGGTGAGACCTATTCGGAATCTCAATGATCGGTCAGATCTACAAAATGATCTTGATAAACTGTATTCTTGGACAGTCAAGAACAAGCTTCCACTTAATCCACTTAATGCCTCTAAATGTGATGTTATGCATTTCTCTAGATCTAAGATGTGTGTCAAATTGGATTACTCTTTGGGTGGAGAAACGCTACAGTCCGTTGATGATTTTAAATTACTACATTGGCAATTACGTTTGGGGTTCTTCTTTCTTCAATCTTGCATTTCTATCTTGCATTTTCTTCACATGTTGATTCCACGTGCAATAAAATCTCACGTCTTGTTGGTTTTAATCATCAGATGTACTAAGAATAATGCACTTCTCTGCTTTATTGCACTTATACAAGCTCTTGTCCTTCCTCATCTGGTTTACTGTGCTGTTTTTTGGGCTCCATTTAATATTTCCTTTATTCAAAGGCTAAGAAATTTCAAAGGAAAATAACTCGTGTGCTAATGTACAGGAAAAGGTCTTGGTCTGATCATGGTCAACGTGTTACGTATCTTGATAGGTTGTCTGATTTGGCCTGATGAAATTTGATGACTTGTTTAAGTTTCAAAGGCTGCAATTTTGCTTCCGACTTCTCAACGGCATGGTCCAACCTCTTTCATGGATTTCTTTCGTAGAAGTGTTGTGAATAGAAATAGATTTCTGCACTGGCGTGCACGGACTAATTCTTTTCTCAATTCTGTATTTGTTGCCTTTCCTAGACTATGGGAAAGTATTCCTGTTGATATCCGTAATGCTGATTCTTTATATCAATTCAAGTCATTATGTAAGCAGCATTTTCTTATTAACTGATGTTTATCCACTTGCTTACATCTGCCAAATGTATTTTTGCTAAATTATTTGTGTATGCATGTCTATCTTTATTTTGCACAGGGAGAGAAATCCACATCATTGTGTTTGGGGCTGTGTAGCCCATTTTTCTTTCCCGAGTTACTATTTTGCCTCGTGCTTTAATTAGTAACTCAAATAAATATTATTATATTATTATAATCTTTTTTATTCCATCCACTTTGGCAAGCACCTACTGAAGATATTTAACTGAACACAAAGGATGGAATACCACTCGGGCCAGTTTTACTTAGGTTCAAGCGATTGAAAGAGATAAAATATTATAGAAGCGTGTGGTATTTATGGATTATTTTTTAAAAAAAAAATATTGTAGAGAGTTGTACATGTAGATTATCGTGCAGTGAACCTAGTGATATCAAAATATACTCAAGATGCCAAAATGAACAAACTAAAGAAATCAATTCAGAGCAGGGACGAAAAGGGTGGCCTTGTTGGCCCCGTGGCGGCGGCTTGCATTCAAAGGTGGATATGATGCGTGAACAAGAAAACGCATAAAAATGGTCATTTTTTCCCAACAGGCGATGTACGTGCGTACATTGATTAGGGTGTCAAAAACAGCGAAATATGGAAAAAAAGGGTATGTTTTTTTTCTTAAACCTGAAATTAAGATGTACGTGTTTAGGTATGTAATACGCACATAAGCAGAGATCAAAATCATCATAGTAAAGAAAGCAAGATATAAATAAAGGGTATATTAACGATACAATACATTGCTTACTTGTTTAACAGAACAATTACGTGTTTAGGGTCTGTTTTAGGCCGGTGGAAATAATGTTTAGTATGGATGCCGTTTGGGCAAAAACTAACATTGTTTTTTGTATGAATTGTTTTTTGTATGTATTGTTTTTTGTATGTATCTAATGCCGTTTGGGCAAAAACTAACATTGTTTTTGTATGTATCTAATGCCGTTTGGGCAAAAACTAACATTGTTTTTGTATGTATCTAATGCCGTTTGGGCAAAAACTAACATTGTTTTTTGTATGTATTGTTTTTTGTATGTATCTATTTGCGTGGTTTATACGTAAACTAACATTGTTTTTTGTATGTATCTAATGCCGTTTGGGCAAAAACTAATATTGTTTTGTCTGCATTGTTTTGTATGTATGTGTTTTACACGTCACAGATACACCATAGAACTACATACACCACAGAACTACATACACCACAGAAGTATACACATACGACATATACATCACAGAAGGGCACATACCACAGAAGTACATACACAACGGAAATAAATTTACACACACAGAAATACACAACACCACAGAACTAACAGAAATACATACACCACAGAACTACATACACCACAGAAATATATACACACCACAGAACTATATACACAACAGAAGTACATACACAACAGAAATATATACACACAGAAATCATAGGCCTACACCACAAAACTATATACACAACAGAACTATATATACAGAAGTACAACAGAAATATACACAACAGAACGTACATACACAACAGAAGACGTCACAACAGATACATACACTAAGCGAAATTACATACACCCCTAAATAACATGTACACCCGAGAACTATATTACACAACAGAACCCAGCCGACACTACAGGATAAGACCATAGACAACAAAGTATAGAGCCTACACAACAGAAGTAGGCCCTATATAAACAAGCAAATAGTACATAAAAAAACAGAAGTGCATATACAACAGAAAACTATATACACAACAGAAAACTACATACACCACAGACGTACATAACAACATAAGTATATACACACAGCAGACAAGCTGACAAATGCGCAAAAACACACCTGATGCAATATCACGTGACTTGTCGGTCCTACGTGTAGTCAGCAAGCCATAAAGGCCATAACGATTGCTGCAACGCGTTGCGAGAAAGTTAGCAACGCGTGCTTCACATTCGGCAACGCGTTGGGACGTCGGCCAATCAAAATCATGAATGCTGTGACGTATTTCAAAAAATAGACCCACAACGCGTGCTAGATACTGTGCAACGCGCTGCAAACCATCAAAACGCGTTGCGAGCTTCACAACGAGTTGAAGATCACAACCGCGTTGCTACGGTCACAAGCCACAGGGTCATTAAACGTATTGGCCGGGCAAGCGTGTGAGAAAGTCCCACAAACGCAGTTGCGACATTTCGGCAACGCGTTCGACATGTCGGCAAAACGCGTGGCGACCATTTCAGCAACGCGTTGCGACATTTCGGCAACGCGTGCGGGTTCGGCCAATCAAAATCATGAATTTCTGTGACGTAATTGTCAAAAGATAAACTCAAAACGCGTTGCGACCTTCAAACGCGTTGCACCCTTCACCAACGCGTTGCGGCAATGTACGTTATGACCCTTATGCCTTCACAACGCGTGTGAGCTTAACAACGTGTTGTGAAGCTCGCACGCGTGTCTGAAATCTGTGAAAGCTTGCAACGCGTTGTTGTGAAGGGCATAAGGGTCATATAGTATTGCCGCCAAAAAAACGAGTTGTGGATCTATTTTTTTTAAATAGTCACAGAAATGGATTGATTTTGAGGGGGCCGAGTTGTTCGCCGCACGCGTTGCCGAATGTCGCAACGCGTGCTACTTCTCACAACGCGTGCGGCCAAACGTATGACCCTATGGGTTGTGAACCTTCGCAACGCGTTATGAAGCTTGCAACGCGTTGTTGAAACTCGAAACGCGTTGGGAAGGCTTGCAACGAGTTGAGTAAATGCAGAAATCAGATTTTGATGATTTTTTTTCGATTTTCTGAGTAGCCCAATCACTGATAGTGACTTTTACCACGTGGTGTTTGTGTACTTTTATCTATGTTATCAGATGAGTGATAATGATGGTGAATTGTGCTGATGACGATGATTTGGGAGTTGTTGATGTTTTATTATGTCGTTATTATTAATGCCATTTTCATTGTTGGTTATGTACAATTATATTATTACCAATATTGAATTGATTGATTGATTGATTGATTTTTTGGTTAAAACCAACATTAAAAATACAATAATGGCACATAAACATATAGTAAAATAGAAAAAAAAACATGAATATTAAAATACAATTAAGAGATAAGTTATTTAACATAAAAAGGACATAAAAATTGTTCACCTGGATAGCCCATGAACGTATAACAATAACTTATTTCCCCAATGGGGCCAATTGAACAAGCCAAATTGGAATGGAAAACAAAAATATGCACAAGGCATGTAAAAGAGAATAAAGGTGATCACAACCATGCCCGCATATCGAGCAATGCACATGTAATTAAAAAGGTATGTGGAAATAATAACCTAAGTAAAAGGGCCTAGCTTTCCAAATTGACATTTTAGTTGCCCTTTTGAAACTACCAATTTCCTTAATTTTTTTTAATCTCATCTGGAAGAGAGTTCCAGTCATGAATAGCACAGTTAAAAAATGTGGAACCAGCACATCCCTTTGTTCTTGGAACTCTGAAATTGTAAGTGCTACTCCGTGTGCTGTATCTGTGAACATTGCTAACTTTTTCAAAATTTTCATGGAGGTAGGGAGTACATTGATCATTAAAAATCTTAAAAGCATGACATAGGCGAAGAAATTTTACTCTGTCCGAGACACTCAGGTATCCAATTTGAGAACGTTCTTTTTGACCAACATGTGATCGGGGACCTCTATTTGTAATGAAACGAACCATTTTGTTCTGGGTAGTTTGGAGTATGTTTTTGAGATTTGAATTGAGACCAGAATACCATGAAGAAGAAGAAGCATAATCAAATAAACATTGAATATGACAAATCAAAAAGTAATGGTAGTGTTATATTGGAGATTGATGATGCTCTTTGTTTTGAACCTGCAAAAATTGCTCACCATTTCAATGAATTCTTCACTAGCATTGCATCTATTTTGGTCAGCAATTTGCCAACTAGTTTCACATGTTTTTCTGTGAACTCTCATCTTTTTCAAAATTATTATAGCTCAAAGCTGACTAATTCCACTAAAATGTCTCTGAACACTGTTACTGAGGAATTCATTGAAAAGGAGCTTGGTAGTCTGAATGCATCCAAGAGTACTGGTCTAGATAATATCCTGCCAGATTTTTAAAAGATGGTGCTTCCGTTCTCAAAACACCTATCACCCACATCGTCAATCTTTCTATAACAACCGGCATTGTGCCAAATGATTTTAAAATGGCTAAAGTAACACCACTGTTCAAAAAGAATAAAAGAACTGAAGTGGGAAACTACAGGCCAGTGAGTATTTTAAACATTGTGTCAAAAATTTTGGAAAAATCTATTTATATTCAGCTTGAAAATTATCTTGTCCAAAACATTTTGTTGTATAAGTATCAATCTGGTTTTCGTCAATCATTTTCTACTGACTCTTGCCTCATGTACCTTTTAGATTTTATCAAATGTCAATCGTCTCGTGGTTTATATACTGGCATGTTAATGCTTGACCTACAAAAGGCGTTTGACACGGTGAATAAGTGCAGAACATAGAAGTTTGCGACAATTTTGGTTAAGGTAAGCGGCTTGTCTGTACAAAAATTTCAACCTAGCATTTGCTTTGCGAAGAACATAATTGGCAATGTCTTCCCCGGACACATGTTGGTCCATCTCAATACCAAGATATTTAACTGACATTTTAGCATTTATTGTGTGACCAGCATTTTGGATCTTAAAATCTGATATATTGTTTAACTTTCGTTTTGATCCATAGATGACACATTCGGTCTTCCCCAGGTGCAGCGACAACTTGTTATCAACCAGCCACTTATTACAAGAATCCAAAGCAGAGCCAAGTTTCTTGGAAATCACCTCCGGATCTTTGTGGGAGAAAAGGATTGTACTGTCATCGGCATATAGTAAAAGTAGGCTAACGATTGTATGTACAGTAGTGGGGTTAAGGATGGGTTGTAGTACTATGTTTTGTATTGTCTATTTATCACAGTTTAATCATTCTGTTCTATTTGATAAACTCTGTAAAAAGAGGTTGAGAAAACAGGTTTATGTAAATATTTTATTGCTTCCAAACTTGTCCGTAAAAAGGGAACAAGGAGAAAGAAAAAGGAATATCCTCTGTAGGCTAACGATGAAGCTGTCAACAAGGTTTTCTCAACAAAAATGTACTCTGTATAAAAACCATTTAAAAAGAA